>CAUYUJ010001825.1:222500-253284 GCA_963575745.1 Prorocentrum cordatum
ACCTGGACCCGCAAAAATGACGGCCGCGACGTCCTCTCGCGAACCGAAACCGGCCAATTCGCTGATCAACGTGTCAGGGTAGGAGGTCTATCCACCCCCGAATCAGGAGCGGGTCTTACGCGAGATGGCACAGCGACCCTACGCCGCGGCGTACACGCGGGCCGCCGGCGCGGAGCGCCACGTTGGAGACGAGGGCGCCCGCGCGCGAGCTGACGCGGGCAGCCGCCGCGCCCACGTCGGCGCAGACGACCCCGTTGTTGTGGCGCCGCTCGTGTCGTGTGCCCCCGTTCGCCGTCGCCCCCGCCTGCGGCGCCCGGGCCCCCCCCCCGCAACGGGAGCCGAGAGCCAGACGTGGGCAGCGGCGTGCCCCCGTGCCCCGTTGGCCGTGCCCCCCCCGCCTCTGGCGCCCCGAGGCCCCCCGGGGGCAGCAGCGGCCCCGAGGCCCCCTCGGGCCACGAGGGGCGCAGGATCGGAGTTTGCCCGTCGAGCCTATACGGAGAGAGTGCGCGGAGAATGCGCCGCAGATCTGCGGACCATTCTGCGCGCATTTGTTTCGTTGGTCCGGGGCAAGCGTCGTCTACTGATGCGCAGCGCATCGCAAGGCAGTGCCCTGGGGGTCGACACCTCGGAGCAACAGGCTGCGCAAAGAAGAGCAGTGGAGGAGGGAGAGGGTGGGCGGGGGAGAAGAGACGGGACGGCGAAATCGGGAAGGAGAAGCAGCAACAACCGCAGCAGCTGCGGCAGAAACAGCCTCCCTCCCTTCCCTTCCCCAAACCCCCAGGTTCGAAGATTCGACAAACAGATCACTTCGGGGGCAAATCGACTCTGTAGTCGGTCCCCTACTCGAATGACTAATGACAATTGTATCTATGTTCGGCCTCTGGGGACCCCTACGCGGCCTCGGGACCACCAAAAAACGACTCAGGATGACAAACCTGTCCTGGGGAGTGGATCGAGATCTTTGGGGGTCGACGTTGTGAAAAAGTAACGACGTCGGGGGTTCACGATCGATCTGGGTATCGGTCTCACTGCCCAGTCTCACCATCAATCTGTCGATCTCACCAGGAGACACCATATGACACCGACGGGACAATGACGGGACACCGAACGGGACACCGAACGGGACACCAATGGATCTCACAATCGATCTCACTGTCGACATCGCAATTGTTCTCACTATCGATGTTACTATCGCTCTTATGTTACTGTCGCTCTCACAGTCGGTCTCACTATGGATCTCACGATCGATCTCACCACGGGACACCGACGGGATATTGACGGGACACAGACGAGACACCAACAACACACCGACGGGACACCGACGGGATACCGACGAGGCAATAGCAGGACACCGACGGGACACCAGGACACCGACGGGCCATCGACGGAACACCGACGGGGCAATAACGAGACACCGACGGGACACCGACGGGACACCGACGGAACACCGACGGGACACCAACGGGGCACCAACGGGAAACCGACGGGACACCACGGCGGGACACCGACGGGACACCGACGGGACACCGACGGGACACCGACGGAACACCGACGGAACACCGACGGAACACCGACGGAACACCGACGGGACACAGACGGGATACCGACGGGACACCGACGGGACACTGACAGGGCACCGATTGGACACCGATGGGACGCCGCGGCGGGACACCGACGGGACGCCTGACGGGTCACCGCGGCGGGACACCGCGGCGGGACACCGCCCGGAACCGCCCGCCCACCAGGGGGCGGATCGGTCAACAACTCCTGCCCCGCCCTGGCCACAGCGGAGTCATTCCCCTCGCCCGCCCACGCAGCTTCGCCTCGCCCGCACGCACGGCACGAATCCGACACCGAAACCGATTTCCTGGTGGGGGGCTCTCCGTTTCACTTCGATCTCACCCCCCAACCTCCGATACCCCGCCAACGTTGCCCCTGAGCCACGCGAACCACCAAGAAGCCCAGGACCATCCATGTCGACGTCGATGACACGATCGTCTGGCTGTTCGTGGACCCCCCGCTGGCCCTTCGGGCGCGCAGCCCCCGACACAGTGGGTGAGTGGGGCATGATGCCAACAAGGCTTCGCGGTGCGATGGGAATACACCAACGCATTCTGAAGCGACGCACGTGCGGTGCGACGTTCGTATGTAGATTGCTCTGGAAGGTGTGGTCACCGCCCAGCTTTGGGACTTCCGCACCGCGGCGCCTCCGTCGGCCGCAGCCGTTGGCGACGTCGCCGCGTGCCGTCTGAGAGAGGCAACGGGCGAGCTCGCCCCGGCGGCCCTCCGCGGCGACAGCGCGGGCGCCGAGGCGGACCTCGCGTCCCTGGCGGCAGGAGGAGCCGGCATCAAGCGGGGAAACATCGGATCCGAGTGCGCGTCGGATCGGGCTGCACCAGCGCGGAGTACGCAGAAGGCATCGATACACCACCACCGTGCCAGGCCAGGGCCACCTTGGCCCTGGCATGGTGTACACGGCATCCTGGCCGAGGCCAGGAGGGTCTATACACCATCCTGGAACCCAGGATGGCCCTGGCCTAGCACGGTGGTGGTGTATAGATGCCTTCGTCGGACGGAGGCGAAATCGAGGTGGATCGGCCGGGCCAGGATGCACAAGAGCGCCGTGCAGGTAACGGGCCGCATCGGATCGCCGGGAGATCGGAATCGAATCGGATCGGGCCCGCCGAAATCGATACCGAACGGATCGATCGGATCGAGACGGACCCTGGGAGAAGGAGAAGGAGGAGGCTTTGAGCTTCTGTGGGCTTTTCTCTGTCCCCTCTAGGCCTCTGGAGGGGTTTGGGGCCGTCCCACCGCTGGTCTATCAGTCGCTGCGTGCAGTCGGGAAGCTTGAAGTTCTGCTCCCACTGGTCGTTTTCGCTTGCTGGCTCCTCGAATGACCGGATGGCGACGGCCTGGCTAAAGAACACCTTGGCGAACATGCACCGCCGCCCGGTCTTCCCCAGCGTGAAGACCTTCTGGCCAGCCTGGTACACCGTCACCTGATCGCCTTCTATGCAGAGCGACAGCTCGTCCTCCGTGCTCGCTGGGAACTTGGCCGTGGTGCTGTCCACATGGCTCTGCGGGAGGCCCGGAAGCATCGCAACGGAGAAGCCCTTCTCGCAAAGAGAACAGAAGACAGAGGAGGAGGAGGAGGAGGAGGACGACGAGGAGGAGAGCGACGACGACGAGGAGGAGAGCGCGCCTTCTCGAAATGCTGGCTGTCGTTGCTGTCCGGCGTGAGGCCGAAACGCACCACGCCCTTCACGCCGCCCTTGGCCTTGGTGATGCGCACGGCCTTCGGAGGGCTCCACCACTCATGGCTCGGGAAAGACGCTGGGAGTGCGGGAGGAGCTGGGAGGAGGCCATCGATGGTCTTGTCAAGCGAGCGCTGGCCCGCCCCGAAGGTATCGGCTCCACGTCGACATGGTGCGGCGACGGACGCCATCGGCGCAGAGTGCAGGGTCAGTGGCGAGGGAAAGATCGAGACGGGGGAGGGAGACGTCGCCCACGACGTGCCCTGCCCACAACACCACGGCGCCATGTTCCAACGACCCCTCTGGCCTTGGACCCCTTCGTGACCGCGAAGGCTTCGGGCCTCTTCGCGGTGAACACGCCGTCTACGACGGTGCAGCACGCAGTGCCCCACTGGCTGTCCTCTGCTATTTCCGCGGCTGGTCTTTCCTGTGCCTTCTCATGCTCCTGCTCCTCCATAACAGCCTGTGAGAAAAAAAGGGGGGAAAAAAACATCCTCGACATGTTCCACTTCCCCCTACTTCTCCTCCCCCTCCTGGGCGAGCGCGTCCCACTGCTCGCAAAAGGGCTACTCGCGACATGGCCTGGATCTGCCACGCGGGATTTACGATCCGCTACGTGAAGGGAGCCGTGTTGCTGTTCGGACGTTTGCGAGTAGGCCCTTTGCGGGTAGTGGAACGCGCTCGATGATCCTCCTCCTGCTCCAGGAGGTCTCTGGAGGGCACAGCGTCACCAAGGGCTCCCAACTTCGCACTTCGCGCAGCGCGAAGCGCGAAGCGCGAATAACTTCGCGCTCTCGCGCCGCCTCACGGGGGAGGAGAGGAGGATAAAGAGGAGTCGGAGCCGAACCGCGAAGCGCGAAGCGCGAGTAACTTCACGCCCTCGAGGGCGCCCTTGGCTCCAGGTCTCTGGAGGGCACAGCTTAAGAAGCAAGGAAGAAAACTCCTCCTCCGCCCCGGGAGGTCTGCAAGGGGGCCAGGAGGAGCGGCCGGAGGCCGGGCGGCGTCCAGACATGTTGGCCTTCGGTCCCCGGTCTTCGATCCCTCGTTCCCCTGCACTTCCTCCTTCGTCGTCCTCCTCCTCCTCCTCCTCGTCATCATCATTATCAGAAGCATCATTATCGCCACCATCATCGTCATCATCATCATCATCATCATCATCATCATCATCATCAACATCATCATCATCATCAGCATCATCATAAGCATCAGCATCATCATCAGCATCATCAGCAGCAGCATCCTCATAATAAGAGGAACAATAATAAGATCAATAATAAAACTAATAATAATAATAGTAATACTAAGACTCAGCATCATCATCAGCAGCATCATCATCAGCATCAGCGTCAGCATCAGCATCAGCATCATCAACATCATCGTCATCGTCATCAGCATCCGCATCAGCATCAGCATCAGTATCGGCATCAGCCTCAGCCTCAGCCCCAGCCTCAACATCATCAGCATCCTCATCACCACCATCAGCATCGCCACCATCATCATCATCATCATCATCATCATCATCATCATCATCAGCAGCAGCAGCAGCAGCATCATCGTCATCAGCATCATCCTGATCCTCATCCTCGTTCTCATCCTCATCACCATCATCAGCAAAAACAACCACATCATCGCCCTCCGCGTCCTCTTCCCATTTTCTCCTTCTCTTTCTCCTCCTCTTCCTCCTCCTCTTCCTCCTCCTCCTCCTCCTCTTCCTCCTCCTCAGCATCATCATCATCATCATCATCATCATCATCAGCAGCATCAGCATCATCATCATCAGCATCATCATCATCATCCTCTTTGTTTCCCTCCTCATCCTTCCCCGCCCCTTCCCCTGTCAGTACCATGCGGGGAAACACCAAAATCCAAGGTCGCTACTCGCCAGACCTCTACCCAGGGTGCGTTCTGACCCTGACTTCCCAGCGAATCCAGCCGTGACGACGAGGGCGGGGCACTGGTGCCGACATCTCTTCCCTCTCTGAACCCTCCTCTCCCCGGGTCCCTCCCCCCTCCCCTCGCCGTCCTCGATCCGCTCGAACACGTCGTCGCACTCGTGGCGGTCGCTCGCGGCGGCCAGGTCGGAGTCCTCCACGGGCTCCTCCACGTGCGGGACCCACGGCGCCTCCACCGCGCTGGAGACGACGGCGTCGAAGCTGAAGCCCTCCTCCCAGGACGAGGCGGAGGAAGAGGAGGAGAATAATCAAAGGTGAGGCGATCTCGGGCGAAACGACCGGCCCGCTCTGCCGACACGCCTTGGGGCGCGGCAGGGACGAGTGATCTTCAAGGAAAAAAAAAAAGGCTGGAGAATACCTGAAGATGCCCTGGCGGGGTCTAGGGGAGCCAGGGCGCCAGAGGGCTCTGGCAGGAGAAGATAAAGGAGCAGGCAGCAGGCGGCAGAAGCAGGAAGGAGAAGGGGACGGAGGAGCGGGAAGGAAGCAGGAAGGAGCAGGAAGGAGAAGGAAAGCAGGAAGGAAGCAGGAAGGAAGCAGGAGGAGCAGGAAGGAGGCAGGAAGGAAGCAGGAAGGAGAAGGGGACGGAGGAGAAGGGGAAGAAGGAAAAGGGGACGGAGGAGCAGTCCTCCTGGAACCAACCGTGCATCCTCACTCTCCGGGAGTCGGTGCCGCCCAGGCGGTGGCGCGGGTCTGCCATCAGCAGCCCTCTGACGAAGCTCCTGTCGCCCTCCTCTCCAGACTCCTCCCCTTCCCCCTTCCCCTCCCGGGGAGGGGGGGGGGGAGCGGACGTGGAGGAGGAGGAGGTGGAGCGCCGTTCTCCGCCTCTTCCTTCTTCCTCCTCCTCCTCCTCCTCCTCCTCCTCCTCGTCCTTTCCCTCCTCATCCTCCTCTTCATCTTCCTCCTCCTATTCCTCCTCCTCCTCCTCCTCCTCCTCCTCCTCCTCCTCCTCCTCCTCCTCCTCCTCCTCCTCCTTGTCGTTTTCCTTCTCCTCCTCCTCCCCCACAACTCCCCCACAACTCCCGACACCCCCCCTTGAGACTGTCGCAGGGTCCATCCTAGAACCCCCCAACACCTTCCCTCCCCTCCTTCTCCTCCTCTTCCTCCTCCTCCCCCTTCTCCTCCCCCTCCTCCTCCACCACCTCCTCCCTCCCCTGAAGCAGCTGCTCCTCAAGCTTTCGTGCGCGTAAACTTGTTCATGGAATAAATTCATGTTTACCCTCGGCGCGCCCAACCGCGCCCCCTGACACCGGAATGTAGGGACTGCGCCACACATCGGCGCCGAACATGAAAACCGCGGTTTCGCATGGGTCGGAGGCTGCGACCGTGCTGCCAATTCAACCCAGTTCCTCTGAAACCAGCCCTGATCATGGTACTGCGTTCAAACGACATATCCGTGTGATGCGCCAGGGTGTACGCCAAGGCGTATTCCGAAAACTTAACGCATCCGTGGCCAAACGGCACGGCATCGGAGTTGTGGATGTATATTTTCGGCACTTGCAGATGGTGGGCCAACCACAAGGATGCGACGTATCTCAACGCTGCAATATATCGAACTATGTATATACACAAACGTAGGCATAGATGCATATACATGTATGAACACATACATATACATACATACATATATATATAGAACAGGTTCGTGCACACTGTGGCCACAAGAGGTCCAAACGAAAGAATTCGGGCCAACGCAGCTTCTGGGAAGAGCGCGGTTCACACGGCGGGGAAAACTCAAAAAGCAATACGAAACCTGAGGAACGTAAGCAGGCACAGGGGGGAGCGCGGCACACATGGCCAGCGGGGGGGGGGCTAGAGTTGAAGGTAGAACTCCTTTTCCTCGAAAGGCCGGAAGGCGGTCGACGATCAAGGCCTTTTCCTCCTTCGCGCGTTTGGCGAAGACGAGCCAGCAACTTCACGAAGTGAGACACGATCAGCTGCAATACATCGACCTTCCTCTTCGGTGATAGATGTAGCTGCTTATGATACTGTTACCATGGTTCGCAATAGTTAGTATGTGCTCCCAACTGCTTAGTTTCAGCCGTACAGGCTACAAAATGCTACACAAGCCCCTGAACTCGACTCATTTTCACGTGCACTGCTCTGTCAAGCCGGCTCTGGTCGGAACAGTCTCTGACGGCCGAACATATGTACGTTAAGAGTGCCACCACCAGTGGCACGGACGGTGCACAGCTCTCGCGCGCGCAACACCACTCGTCAAACTCAGGAGGCCTTGCTTAGAACAGGTCGCAACACGAACTACTAGCCGCGGACTCAGTCCGCAGATCAAGCGCGGGTGGTCCCATGCCATCACAGATCCACTGCGCAGTGGGAAGAGCCGAGACCTGACTCTTCCTCAGCGTGGTCTAGGCAGCTCAATCCTGCATAAGTTCTGGCAACGGAACCTCACACTCGCGCGGCAACTTCCGCTTTGTTTCCATCAGCGCGTGCAAAGGTCGCCTGTCTAGCTGATTATTGACCTATCTCTTCATCAATGTCAAACCGTAGGCACACATGTCTCTAGATCCAGGAATATAAGTTCGGGTTAACCGTTCTCGAATCTAGCTGGAGGAGGGAACGTGCCTTGATCAA
Source organism: Prorocentrum cordatum (assembly GCA_963575745.1). Classification (NCBI taxonomy): domain Eukaryota; class Dinophyceae; order Prorocentrales; family Prorocentraceae; genus Prorocentrum; species Prorocentrum cordatum. The sequence goes on from CAUYUJ010001825.1 coordinate 230,299, forward strand.
CTGGGAACTGTAAACGGTCGGCTTCCAGGAAGCTAAACACTCCACCGCTTGAGACACGACCAGAACACCCCCCAGCTTGCCTAGCTCCAGCTTCATCCTCTCAGCTGACAGACGCTCATCCCCATAGAAAGACATGACTATCGCTGGCAGGTCCGGCTAGCCGCACTGGCTGTGCATTTCAACACGTCATACACCACGGCATGCGTGATCCGGTTCGCACCTGGATGCCACGCGTGCTAGATTCCTAGGTCAAGTGAGCAAGTGGTGCGATATATCATCGCATCGCTAGCGGACCCACTGCTGTCACAACACTAATCAAGGCTTCATACTCGCCGCCCCAAACAGCAACCAGCGAAACAAGCAGGCGAATTTTCCGATACTCAAATTCATGCCCGTTTCCATCTACAGACATGCATGAAGCGCTGATTCGCTACGGGCCCTATACGGCAGGTTGCTTTGCAATCCTCTGGCGCGAGCTCACATATCGACTCTCGCTTGGATTAGCCACGCCAGCGTGCCCAACATCTTGAAACAAATGCTCAACTTCCCGTCCAGCGGCTGCACCCTTGTCCCCGCCGAAGTAATTCGAAACCAGTGGCTTTATCCAACCCGCGTAATCGGACTGATCTGATACTATGCACTCGCCAGTCTCCGCCACTTGATGCCACGGGCCCTCGCGCATCAAAGACTGCTCGATGCTCCGCTTAACACCGCGCTCAACTGAACACCGCTAACAAAATTGATCTGCCACGGCTTGTGGAACAGCGCCAGGGTCAGCTTCTCCCCCGTGGCCCTGTAGTCGCCCACGTGCGTCTGGACCATCGAGGCGAATGTGCAATTTCCCCGTTTCAGATAAATCTTGGGATCGGACATCGCCGGCATGATACTCTCCTGCTTGAACACCTTGTCCGCCTTCATAGTGAACAAGTTCGGTGCGCCAATCAAGCCGAGACCTCCTTTGTACATTTCCAGGCATTCGACTGCGCCATTGAAACTCTCGAAACCCTTGATCGATATCAGCATGGCGCTCCCGGCTAGTTAAATCCTATCACGTCCTCGACCGCCGCTGCGGTCCACCTCGAATCTGCTGCGCCGCGATAAGACAAGCCGTGATGCCTGAACTGCGGCAGCGTCTACTGCTCTCTGTCCCAAGGAGCTAGCCACGCTACTGGACTTGTCCGAAAGGCCACGCCCCAGGACTTTGAAACCGTGCTCCGCCAGCCAGCACTTCATCATCCTCGCGCTGTCGGCCTGCACCTTCCACGCGGACACATCTCAAGGTTACTCGATTCCGCGCGTCATTCTTGAAGCGCTTCCTTGTAAATTGTTTGCGCACCCATCGATGCAACCCTACCAACAATGATGCCATGGCAAACTCTGGATAATTTGTCGGGTCACGGTCGGAAGAAGCCATGATCGAATGAGTTCTGACGTTCTAAATAAATTCTCTCTCGATGCCGGCCTTGCCCGCGCGCATAACACATGCGCATCCGCCTTGCCGCGTGCCATCTTCTGAGGAAAGACCACTCAGGTAAGCGAGGCCGACTGGCAGTTAAATCTCCGTAGGGCCACGCATTAGCACCCTCACCCACATCGCGACTGTCGCGGAAAATTGCTGGCGAAGATCTTCGCATTGCTCGGCAAGCATGCGGATATCGCCATCGGCACGAGTGATACCTGGGCTGCATCTCAGCGCAGGCACACACACACACACACACATTCTCACATCCCAACAACGCGCCGTCCATGTTATAGCTGGTATCCGGAGGCGAAGAGAAGCACCTCGCGACGCTCCATCATCTTCCTCCGCGGACGCCTTCAAGTGAAACTAGTTATCTGCCCCCGGCTTCTCCTGCCAGGTCACCCAGAACCCCCGATCCACTACATCTCCGCCATCGTCTCCGGCAACCTCGGGCTCTTCCCCGACTCCACGTTCCGATGCCTCTATTGTCGTTATCGGGGACAATACCACCCTCGAGTTACTGCGCTGCTCCGCATGCGCTGGGCCCAGTGGTGGCACTCCAAGCTCTTCTCGTCTTGCAATCTACAACCGGTGGAACCATGAAGACACAGCTGAACAAAAAAGTATGCCTCCTATGACCCAGGCCTCCATCTGTGAATCTGCATTTGCAATCCATCTCGTTGTCTTGCGAACCAAACACCATCACGCTACCCAACGCCCCCACTCATTGGTCCGACAGTCGCGATGCACCGCGGTCGCACGCTCCAGCCAAGCAACTCTGCATCTTCATCAGTTTATGCGCAACGTCCAATATGGCATAAAGCGCCATACCTGGCTTGATCGCATCTGGCGCCCGCTGCCATCCAGCCGCTGCATGCATCTATCCGAGCGTCGCGACCTGCTTCCTCGGAATGCCAACGAAGCCCGTCCAGCACATACGTCGCTGTGCTGACGCAGATCTGCACAGGTGTCTCCATCCCGGCCAGACCCGCAGCTGCTGCGAGTCCAACCCATCCTGGCCGATCCTGCTGAGGAGGCTTCCTGAAAATCACCGCCTGGACGCCGTTCCTCGCGCGCAGCTGCTCGCCCGCCAGCGGCTTTCGAGACTTGTCGGCCGATCGCGGACGACGCCCCGCCATCGCAGATAAGGCACTTCCGACCGATATCTCTCGGAATCGGCGAACGCGCCGCAGACCGCCAATTCCATGCTCGCCCAGCATGCGAGCCTCGTCTGCGGCATCTTTGACCTGAGCCAGTAGCCGTGGAGTTATACCTTGATATGGCGCAGCGGGTCATATTGCGATTGGCAACAGCGAGTTCGCGGCCAATACAACTTGGGAGAACAACTGTCCACAGGTCACCGCAATGTTGTCCGCCTGCTGCTGTCACTGACAAAACTGAAATTGGCACCGGAAAGTAGCGCGATGTCTCCCCACGATGCACGCCTGCTTGTCCTTGTGTTTTGCTGTCAACTACACGTTCCATCGAGTGGCTCAGATCTTGACCCCTGCACATCCCGTAGCTCAGTCTCCATCCCATATCATGAGCTCGGGAGGCCCAAAAGACCCAACCCAGCCTTGAAGTCATCACTGCCAAGACCGCGCCCCCCCCCCCCCCCATTAATAGACAATGTCTTCGGCGACCGCCCACGCGAAGCGCTCGCACATGAGATGCTACATGATGAAACTTCTGATATGCGCCCCAGTCTCGCCCGAGTAGAACAGTATATGGCCACGGATGGACTGAATGAACATCATGGCGCCTTTCGCCGATGTCCTCGCATGCGGGGGTCCACGCGCCCGCGTTCGGCAGATTCTGCATGCGCCAACTATCTCGGCGACGAGCTTCATCACCTCCTGCGGTGCACCCACCAATGGCAATAGTCTGGTCATCTGCGCGGTCGACGCATGATACTAACTCAAATACAAGCCACGTAGCGCTCACTTCCTGGTGAGCACGTCGGAGTCACGAAGCAAGCGAGTAACATGTCTGAAATCAAAGTTGCCCCATGCGTCCCGACCCTCATCGCCATGAAGAACTAACTGCTGATATCGTGGATCTCGGGATCGCACGCCCCGCAGACGCCCCGCTCGTCGCCGCGCAACTCAGCCCCCTGAGCGCGGCGTCGGCTGGGCCGGCACAGCAGCTCCAGCATCGGGCCCTGCGCCGGCTCAACCTGCACCGCGCCAGCGCCTGCTGGTGGCGGACCAACCCGCGGCGCAGCTGCGTCGACTGAATCAGCGCCCACCTCGCCGCCCACCTGCTCCACCTGCTCCACCTGCTCGGGGTCGTGGAACTCCTTCCAATCGACTGGTACCGCCACTCGACGATGTGCGTCAGCTGGGGTTACCTCATCTGGACCTGCGCTTGATCCAGACGATCCGCCTCCTATCACTCCACCCCGAAACCCACAGCCTCCCGTCGCATGGGACCGCGCAGCTGGCTCATCGCGTCGGGCATGATGTCAGGGCGCTCACGTAGCAAATCAGGTCACAATCTGAATCCATTTAAAACGTCGGCCCATAAACGTGGCCATCCTCTGCCGCGCGGGCATCCAACTGCCAAATTCGAAAGTCCCCCGCCACTGCGCGAGGACGCCGTCGCACCTTCGGCCGCGGACCACGCGCGCGCAACTCGCTCGAGGCGGGCTGCTCGTTCAATCCGCCCCGACCGTCTCCACGCTGCGCCAGAGCGACCACGGCGCAAAAGGTCGAACACTTAAAGGCGCCATCGAAGCTCTCCTCGCACGAAACGGGATACGGCTGTCTATTCGCGCGCGACCACCTGCCAACGGGGCCGCAGATCAGACCCATGATGACGACGCGCAATCCACGATCAGCTCGACATCGGAGAAAAGACTTCTGTTTGCTAGCCTGCGTCAAAGCTGACCTTGCACGCGCGTCCTAGCTTCGGCCAACTCGAACTCTACATTACATAAGCCAAATTGACGCAGGCCCTCGCCTGGCCGCCCGCTATCTCACAAACAACAGATTGAAATACGCCCATGATTTCCATGTCTTCGAAGATATGTGCAAACGGTGTCTCCCGCACATCGCAGTGAGGCATCTCTTCTAAACCGACGAACCAATGCGGTTCCAACGTCTCGCAGCTCGCGCCTTCGATCAGGTCGCGCTGCATTTCGTCGCTCTCGGCCGGAAACATCGTCGTCTGATAATTTCAATCGCCATCGCCACATCCTTCCCCAATCCGCTCCAATTCTCTCGCCGCAATCATCGCAGTGTTTCTCGCGCTGCTTTGATTTAGGATTTGTTTATTCGTCGTCGAAGATGTTGATGTGCCGGCGCCTGTCCTGATGGCAGCTTTCCCATGCTTCTGTCGTTCCGTCGAGTCCGTCGGCAGCGTGATTTCAACCTCGCACCTTGCGGGGCCCTTAACTCCTGTCAAATCGGCAATGGGCGCTGCGGTCACGCCGCCGTCCAAAACTTTCTGACCATGATCCTAACCACGCCGCCCACGATAGGACGACGGTTCTCCATGCGCGGCTGCGGCATCCCGCCAGGACTGTCGAAGGAGCACTCCACGTCGACCCCGCGTCTCATTGACGTTTATGGGGGGACAGGGTGCACCGCAGATCCGCGCGGTCGGCAGCATCTCGAAGACGCGTTCTCAAGGGCAAAAAAACAACTCGGCGCCGTCGCATCCCAAGCACAGGCGCGATGCTGCGATATATAAGCCTGCCATCTGGCATCTGCCATCTGCCGCGCATCTTTTCTCTGGGGGCGAAGACCGCGAAGCCCATCTCACTGCGACTGGCGAGGCTTGTCGCACATCTGCCCATGATCCCCCCATCGCGCGTCGCGATCCCGCCCCTGCCCTGCACGGCGGGCGCTCAGCAACGATCGACAAATGATATCAAGAATGCGTCGCGCGCGTGCAACCACAAAGAATCCAGAAATATGGCACGAGACACCATATGTAAATGCGGACATCGTTCAGTTCGCTGTTGACGCAGCTGCGTATCTTCACTGACCAGCATCACATGGCCGCGATGCCCCCCTTCCTCCACGCCGGCGATCGGAAACTCCGGCCCTGGGGTCGGCGGCGATGCCTCCGGGCCGAGGCAGCCCGCCTCGCTCTGTCAATCAGTAGGGGGGGGGGGCCAACTCACCGACATGCGCTGGCTCGTCGGCGTACCGGTCGCCGGTTCGGCCGATGCTGCTGCAACGCTGGTTTCGCCGGTTACCATTGGGCTGCTGGTTGGTCTCTGCTGGTTGTCCATGGTCACGCGGTTGGTCGACCGATCGGCGCGCGCCGACGATTCGACTTGGACTTGGTCATGCGAAAGCAACGGCTGCCTGGAGACGCCCTATCTCCGCGCCCCCAGGCCCAGGAATGCAGATCTCACCCGTCTCGCACCTGAAGGCGTCGTTGCGCTCCAGATCCTGAATGCCCGAGGCCGAACGCCCCCAAATGCCCGACGCGCGGCGACTTGAATGCCCCCCCGCGGCGCGCGCCACCCACGTCCACCATGCCCTTCGTCAAATCCACCACGCAATTTGCCTGCCGAGCTCCATTGCCCACGCCGGCATTGCACCCGGGCTCGAGCGGCGCCTGCTGCTCCATCCTCCTGCCGAACTCGGGGCGCTTGACGGCCCGGCGTCGCGCCCGCGGATCGCTGCGCAGCCAACCGTGAGCACCCGCATCTGGCACTCGACCAACCTCGCCACTCTGCAGGGGAAGGCTGCCGGCGCAAACCTCGCGCCCCCTGTTCGAATTCCCTGGCGGCCACCGTCGCCCGAACCAAAGAACGGCGACGGTGCCCCCGCGCTGCGTCGCCCGAGCCGAGACCCACCATGCCCGCGACCAGGTCGCGTCGCCGAGTGGGCAACCACCGCGGGCGAGAAGGTTGCGCCATGTGGAACGCTCGCGAATCCCTTCCTCAGCCTTCCCCTGGGGGGCCGTCTCGATCGAGGCCCCCCTCCCGCACGCGACAGGGGGCGAGTAGGAGGGTTGCCCAATGCCCCGGCGCACCGCAGCCAAGCACGAACGCCACTTCGGCGGTCAACCTTTGCCCCGCGCAAACGGGGCAGCGCTTCCCGGCCAGAGCCCCCAGAAGGCAGTTGCGCGCGCGTATATCATGGACGACAGGAGTGGCAGCGGCGACTTCAAGACGTAGACCTGCTTCCTCTAGATGGTTCGTGGCGACGGTGATCATGGACTCCGCTGGTCCTCGCTGGCTCTTTGGCGACAAGAATACCTCATCGTGCCACGCTGCCGGCGGCGCGCCGAACCCCGCTGCCGACGTCCACTGGGCCGCCGCAGACTTAGAGACCAGCTGCTGCGCCACCATTGCCAGCAGCGCCGGCGAGCCCGGACCCATCGACGAGGCATCCGATGCGCCGACCGCGCGCATAGCCCCCAGCTTAATAGCCACAATACTCGGTGCCACCCCCATCTGCGCGAGCCCATCATCATCATCGTCAGACCCGATGGCGCAGCACATGCGGCTGCCATGGCCGGAGGCGGCAGGCCCGGCTGCATCTGCCGCGAGAACGTCGGCGGGCTCGTCACCATATGCACCTGACCCCGCTGCCAGCACGCCACCTGCTGCTGTTGATGCGGTTGATTTTGATCCATATCGATTGCCCTTTCCGTCGTTGCCCTTGATCGTACCGTTGGGACATCCCCTGCACAGGTGCTGGGCTGAATCGCATATTGAAAAGTTCAATGATTGTCCATCTGGTCCGATTTGACTACCATGTATGCCATTTCCGATAGACTTGCTCGTAGTGCCGACGGCGAACAGGTCCTCGATGACGGCGCGGCGCCTTGCTCGCGACAGAAATTGTATTTCTTATAAACGAGCTCGGTGCGATCGTTGCTGGACCACGTTGACATATCTGGCTCATCCTCGTCTTGTCCGAACAGCGCGATGTCCCCTTTTTCCGTCGTCATCTGTGGTATCGCTGTCATCCTAGTAATCGCCTTGCCTATCGTGCTGCGTTGGATACGACATCGCTGGAGCAAAGGACCCTCGTCATCATGATTATGCTAACCGCCCCATTTCCGATGTCATGAACGTGGTGTCGTGGGTGTGCATGACGGAAGGTCCTTGCGTCGCTGGGTTCCGGATGTTGCGACGTCCACTTTCAGCGAAGTACCCAAACCTCTTCAAATACGAAATGCCCTGCCGATGTTGCAACGCGTTGACAGGCAGAGTTCCTTATAAGAGAACGACAATATGGACCCAATGTGCTGAAGGAGGCCGTAACGCCATCAACAACAGCCATGGTGCATGGTGATGCTGAACTGATATGTTGGGTCGTGTCCTCCCCCTCTGTAGTACGATGCCTCATATGGTAAGCAACGTGTAGATGTTCTCGCCAGGCATCCTCGCGAACCCGTACATATCTGCCAGACTCTTCAGTTGCGTTTCCTCGTCCATCGGTAAAAACTGCCTTGCTAATGCCTGTAATGCAAAGCCTGCTCCGCTCAATCGCTGAATCCCGGCACCAGCTCCAAGATCCATGTCCGTTCGATTTATCTTTTGGCGAAAGAAAACAACTCTCGAAGCAAATCTCTGGCCGTTCCCCCAAGCGGCAAGTCCAACTGTGGTCCTTTTTCAGTTCTCGTCTAAGCTCGTCGCTTACACTACGCCACCGCATCTGCCAACCAAGTCCTGAAAGGGGTACTGCTGCTCCATTTCCGGTGACCACGGCAGCGGGTTCGTCACACTTCGTCTCATCGAGTTCCAGTCTCGCGGTTCTGGTACATTCTGTCCGTCTGGCCATGCTGTTCGTCCACGTCCTGCTTCTGCTGCAAAGCCATATCCAGAAGGCCAAAACTGCCCGACAGGCTGTCTTAAAATCTCCTCTGGATATCGGGTTTCGTTGCCCGTGGAGCTGGCAGTGCCAGCTCCGCTACCAGCTAGAGTTGAGCACACAACTCCTTCCCCTCGAAAATCCTGCAGACGATCGGCGAACAAGAACCTTTCTCCCTCTGCGCGTCTGGCGAAGACCAATCAACGATTTCACGATGTTGAGTATTTCTAGCAGGTATAGGTATAGGTGTATAGATACACATATATATACACATATATCTGTACCCATAGTAATACCCGGTGATAGAAGTACATTATCATGATATTGATACAACGGCTCGCAATCAGTAGTATAGGTTACCAACTGCGCAGGTACAGCCGTAACGGCTACATAATGCTGGACATGATCAGGAGCTCGACTCCTAATGTTCACTGCAATATAAAAAGAGGAAGCCGCAGGGATCCAGGAGAGGGCCGAGACACCCCGGACCCGTCAGGGAGGACCTCCCTCGCCCCGGTCCATCAGCTCCCACCTCCTCCTCTTCTTCCTCCTCCTCTTTTTCTTCTTCGTATTTCTCCTCCCCCTCATTTTGCATCAAGCGGACTTTCGCACTGGGGCTGTAGCGTTCATGCGGTAGCAAAACAATGAAACTGACTAAGGCAATGTAGCGGACAAACCGAAAACCCTGAGTAAGCGCAGCAAGTGAGAAGTGAGCAAATGATGGAACAGACATTTGAAAGTCCGTAAGGGCGTTGAGTGTGCGTTCCTCCTCCTCCTCCTCCACCTCCTCCTTCCCATCGACTACGACGACGACAACGACGACGACGACCGAAGGAGGGACAAAAACGGGCCGATACCGCTTACTCCACTGACCTCTCCTGGGGTACGCTCTGACCAGAATTTCGAGGAGCACGCAGCAGTGGCGGCAAGGACTCTCGAGGACGAGCCGGCGGTATCGGTATTTTTGTCCCTCCTCTCGGCGGCGAGCCCAAATCGAAAGTCAGAGAGGGCAGGTCTTCTAAGAAGGCCGCGGGGCTTCTCAGAACCCCTTCGCGCCTCCTGAGGCATGTTGCAAGCCCTCGCCGAAGCCACCGACGGCTCCTCAGAAGGCGCAGATCGAGGGCTTCTGAGAAGAGGAGCCCCGCCCCCTGCTGAGCAGGCCTGCCCCTCTCACGTCCCTGGGATCCAGGAGAAGCGACAACACCACCACCACCAGGGACAGCCAGCGGGAGGAGCCATGGGGGGGTCCTCCTGGTGGTGTGGTCCCCCTCTCTCGCTCGGGACATCCTCTTTTCCCCAGCTCGGGGAGGTGCTCGTAATCATGGCCCTCCTCGCTGGAGGTGGTCCCCCTGGTGGTGGTGGTGGTGGTGGTGGTGGTGGTGGTGGTGGTGGTGGTGGTGGTGGTGGTGGTGGTGGTGGTGGTGGTGGTGGTGGTGGTGGTGGTGGGTGGTGGGTGGGTGGTGGGTGGTGGGTGGTGGGTGGTGGGTGGTGGGTGGTGGGTGGTGGGTGGTGGGTGGTGGGTGGTGGGTGGTGGGTGGTGGGTGGTGGGTGGTGGGTGGTGGGTGGTGGGTGGTGGGTGGTGGGTGGCGGGTGGTGGGTGGTGGGTGGTGGGTGGTGGGTGGTGGGTGGTGGGTGGTGGGTGGTGGGTGGTGGGTGGTGGGTGGTGGGTGGTGGTGAGTGGCGGCTGGTGGTGGTGGTGGTGGTGGTGGTGGTGGTGGTGGTGGTGGTGGTGGTGGTGGTGGTGGTGGTGGTGGCGGTGGTGGCGGTGGTGGTGGCGGTGGTTGTGGTGGTGGTGGTGGTCGTGGTCGTGGTCGTGGTGGTGGTGGTGTCGCTTCTCCTTCCCCCGAACTTCCCCCCCCCGGGCTCGCCGCCGACCCTCTGACCGAGGGCGCTGGCGGCCACGACGACGCTCCTGGCGCCCTCCGGCGTCTCGGGCGGCAGCCTGGGCTCCGGCGCCCTGTGCTGGCCGTCGCGAATGGCCTGCAGGCGCTGGCCGTCGTCCTCCTCCTCGAAACGCGGGGCGTGCGCCCGCGCCCCTCTGAGGGGGCGCAGAGGGCAGGATCGCTCGGCATCGGGTCGGGAACCCGTGTCGCATCGGGAGGTGCGCCGGACCGGGCCGCCTCGGCACGGAGCCGGCGCCGAAGCGGACCAGCCGCGCCGGGAGGCACGACCTCGGGAGCGAATCGGATCGGGCCGGCCAGCAGCGGCATCGAGTCGCATCGATATCTATATCTATATCTATATCTCTATATATATAAATATATTTGGGGGGTACCTGGAGGGACACCACGGAGGGGCCCTCGCCGGCCACGGCAGGCCTCGGCCACGGGTGGGCTCTTCCCGACCAAAGGGCCGCAGGGAGGGCCCCGAGGGCCAGAGCCCCTCGCCCGAGCCCAGGCGCGGGGACCTCGTGCCAGCGCCACGGTGGTGCCTGACACGGAGCGCCTGCCTTGGATCGGCTACACGCAAGAGTGGCCATCGCTCGGACGTCCATTCCCTGTGCTTTTTTCGGCTTCGTGCGTGGCCTTTTCGCCAAATCATCAAGGATGCTCCTCGATGGTCCTCGCCGAAGGAGGAATGCACACGTCCGAGCGATGCCAAGAAGAGTGACCCTGGGTAAGAGTGGCCTTTGGTGCGCGGCTCTTTGGGGGGGCCGCGGGGGGACCAAACCTGGGCGCACAAGCCGCTGCTGCCGCCTCGTTTTCAGCCATCTGAGGGCCCATCTGGGCCCGCAGCAGAGGCCACTCCGGCGAAAGGTCACTCTTACGTCTAGTCGATTGGAGGCGCGCGTCCGAGCCAAGGACCCAGCATACGAAGATACTGCAGTAGATCGTTGGCCGGCCAGTCTGGCCAGAAAGCGCCCACTCTGTGCGCGCGTCGCCCCTGGGGTGTCGGCGCGACCAAAAATACAAGCACGTGTGGGTGCTGCCGATCTCCGGAGGGCGGAGCGTTGAGGGGGATACCAGGGAGGAGGAAGGGGGTGAGGTCGAGGAGCGCTTCTTGCGACGAAGGCAGGATTGAGACCTCCTCCTCCTCCCCCTCCTCCTCCTCCTCCTCCTCCTCCTCCTCCTCCTCCTCCTCCTCCTCCTCCTCCTCCTCCTCCTATTCGAGTTCGGATGGCGAATGGTCGGGAACATCTGAGAGCGCCCGCGGGTCTGGAGAGGACGTGCACTGGGCGCCGCGGCTACCCCAGAGCGTTCCGCACCGCTCTGGGAGCGCCCTGGAAGGCTCTGGAGTGATTTTAAGAGGCGACGTTTAGGGGGGGATCGGCTTAGGGGGGGAACATCGACCTGGAATCGGCGATGCATCGCCGGTAGATCGGCGATAGGCCCACGATAGGCCGTAGATCCGCGCTTGGGCGGGGTGGGCTATCAGGCCCTATCGGCGACGAATGGGCGATTCGGGGTCGATGCATACAGCCCCCCCGAGCGTATCCCCCCCGACGTCGCCCTTGAGTTTTATCCTCGTCCTAGGCCTGCCTGGGAGGAAGAGAGAAGACGAGTTACCAGCTTGAAATTTCTATCCCTATGTTTGGCATTACCCTATCCTGGTGCCGATCGTAAGGACCCCCTCCGTTTCTGAGAGCACATCCCTAGGACTGTCATCGCCTTGGGCCTGCCGATACTGGAGATATGGATAAGTTCGAGGCTGGTTAGTGAGAGGATCGATGATCCTCAGAACGTGTGTTAGCGCCAACTTGAGCTTGTCCACCGCGGCCCTTCCAGTCGCAACGAGTGCCGACACAGACTGCGCGCTATCGGCGGAGCCGAACAGGGTAAACACACGCTTGGGCTAACACACATCTTTAAGATCATCGAGAGGAAGAGGGTGATGGAGGGAAGAAAGCGGAAACGTCGTGACGATTTTGGTCGCCGTCCATCTTGGTCAGCGTCGTTCCGCAGACCACCCTCTCAATTTGAGCACGGTACCCGTCGCTCGAAAGAAGTGAGTGGCACCATGAAGTAGGATGGCGCTGGAAGTAGATTGGTCTTCCGCCCGCGCCCTGAAGAGGAAGGAAAAGATGGAACTGCGTTTCAGAGCGGGCATATAAGGGTAGCTCAGGCTGGCAGAGCTGGCGGCCCCTAGAAGGTCCGCTCGACTCGACTCTTCCTTTTGGCCCCCTGCCGCCCAAGAGGGTTACAGCCCTCGTGCTTCCACGAGGAGCGCCCGGTAAGGAGCGCAGGGGCTCTCCTGGCAGCGGCCTGTCTCGCGGTCACGAGGAGGCCCCCCGCCCGACCTGGATCCAAGAAACGTGCGTTTGACTCGAATCTTACCTCCTCCTCCTCCTCCTCCGCCTCCTCCTCCTCCTCCTCCGCCTCCTCCTCCTCCTCGTCCTCCTCCTCCTTCGCTGAATCCGCGGCCCCAGCATCAGATCCTCTTCAGGTATGATGTCCACGGGGGCCAGGCGTATCGGCCGGAGGTCCAAGCAAAAAAGAAAAATAAAAAACAAAAAACAACAAAAACAGGGAGGTGTGTCTATCAGGGAAGTTTTTGTCGACGCCCAGGTGGAAGGCGGCCAAAGACCACCTGGGCGCCCGCGACAAGGCGCACCCCAAAAAAACAGCGACAGGGAGAGGGGGGAAGGAGGAAGGAGAAGAGGAGACGATATAGGAAAATCAAGGCACACTCCTATCTTACAGGGTGGCCGCGCAGGTGTGAACAATGCCATCTATGCCACTCTGCCGCCTAAAGCCGCGGATAGGCCGGTACATCCAAAATGCTGCGTTCCACTCCCCACCCCCCTTTACGGGATCTTAGGGGGAGGTTTTCCGGAACCCCAGTTGACAGGACGCGCAACTGCGTATAGCGCGCGGTGCTACGCGACACCCGCCGCACACACATATCTAATGGGGGAGGGGGGGAAGACGGCAGGGAGGAGAGCGAAACATCTCCGCAGTCGGATCAGGAACTGGGCCCACGCTACGTCAGGACCTAAGTCGCATTGGCTATCACCGTGCTCGCGGTGTGCGACTGTACCAGCGCGTCCAGCTCTTGGAGGAGCGAAAACCGCTCTGGCGCGTTGCCCGCGTACGCGTGGCGCAACCACCTCTTCGCCGTGAGGCCGAGCTGGCCGCGGCTGTTCAGGACGAATGGCACGAAGCGGGTGTCTGGCCCGTACATGGAACGCCTCTCGCGCTCCATCGCCGCCGCCGCAGCTCCGGGCTTCGCCGCGCGCTGCAGCTCGATGCCCTCCGACCACAGCCACGTCCAGGAAATTTGTTGTTCTGCCTGGAATCGTGACCGCCACGTCGAGTCTCGCCACCGCCCCGTTGCGCCCCATCTCGGCAACACGCTGCTCGATGTGGATGCTGGCGCCCAGGTGCTCGTGCAGCCTCTTCTGGAGAGTGTCTCGGACGCTGTCGTGCCGGCGCACTAAGCCGCCGCCGCACTCGCAGGTGGCGCCGTGGTGGCCCTCCGGGTCCAAGGCTGCACCGCAGATCTCGCCGGTGGAGTTCCTGTTCCTGCAGGTCGCCCCGGTTGGACAGCAGTTCACGCCAAAGCGGCGGAGCGGCGCTACGGCGAACTGCGCGTCCGCCACGCGGTGCTCCTCGCGCGTCGGCGCCGTCAAAATCTTTCCGCCGTCCTCCGCCGCCTCATTGAGGGCGATCTTCTGCCGGCGCCCGAGCGTCTGGTAGAGCCGCTGCCGACGCTGCGCCTGCATTGCCTTTGTCCACTCCCGTCGGCGGCCTCGGAGGTTGCGCTGACGATCCGCCCGCCACATCGCGGGCACCCGGGAGCCTGTACCCGCCACCGGCTCCGCGGTCGCCTGCTCCATGTCCGCGATGAGTTTCGGGTGCTGCCGGCGCAAGTGCTCGACTGTCGTCGTGCCCAGCTCTTCGTGGACCTCCTGGAGGGCTGCCAGCGCGCCTGTGAGGAACGCCGCCGGAGCTCGGTCAAGAACGCCTCCTGCTGCAAAGCCACCCGCCGATAGGGGGAGCTGTAGCTGGACGCGCATGGCCGGCGTTAGCTGGCCATCGTCCCAAGCTGCCGCTACAGTGCGCTCCCACACCTTCGCCGTGTGCCGCTGCGCCCCGAAAATGTGGATCCTGGAGGGGTGCAATTCCATGCCTGCTTGTGCTGCTGCTTCGCCGAAGGCCTCGATAACCACGCCTGCGTCTGCCACGTTGCCGACCGAGTAGACGTCGTCCATGAACGCTTTCTGCGTCTGGGCTGGCGCCGTGCTCTGGGCTTTCGCAAGGACTTTGTGTAGCCCCAAACAGAAGAGGATGCACAAGAATGGGCAGCCCGCGTCGATGCCAGTCTTGGCCTGAAATGTGGTTGTTCAGTTCCTCCGCCCGCATGCTCCCAGATCAGCGGCGTGACCCCCGCGTAGAGCCGCGTGACGAGTGCGTCCAACTCCGGCGCGACCTCCTTCATCGCCTCGCGCATCATCGCCCTACTCATCGAACCGAAGGCGTTCTTGAGGTCGAGGGTCACGATCACCTTCCCCGGGCAGCCCGCTAGCAGTGCCGACACCGTGTGGTACAGCTTCTCTGTGCCACCTGCCACGCCGATCGCTTGCTGCACGGGCTCTAGCAGCGCGCGGATCTCGGGCGTAATGACTCGGGCTAGGCTCTTCAAGACGATGCGCCTCAGCACAGCCGTGATCACCAACGGCCGCAGCCCGCCTTTCGGCTTGGCCGGCGTGAGCAGTCTGCCCACGCAGCATGCCGAACAGGCTACTGCAGGTGCCAGCCCGCGCGCCCACGCCACACTGATCTGCGATGTGAGGCGCCGGATCTCCTTGCAGCTGCCCATCCAATGCTCGAAGCGCGACCCGTCCATCGCTGGCCTGGCCTTCTTCGCCATGTGTTTCATGTCGCGTTGGATATGGTCCTGAGGCTTGGCCCAAAGCAGGCCGTGGGGCGCAACCTCAAAGGGAGGTGGGAAATGTCCAACTTTCTCCTCCGGGAAAAGGGCGGCCACCTCGGGGACGTGCTTCTTGTCGCTGATTGGGGGTAGCGTAATGGTTACTGTCTTCAGTGCTCGCGGAAGCTCACCCGCCAGCACCATCGCCTCCACTCTCTCCTCCAACTGCTTCTTCTCGGATGGGCTGCCGGTCTGGTCCCTCGCCTTGCCGGGCCGCACCTCGCAGAGGATGTTTGCCTCTTCTGCGAGCTCCTGTCACCGCCTCGCCAAAAGTGGCGGAGGCGTGCTGTTCATGTTGCTCGGGCTTGTGCCGAAGCGCTTGTATCCTTGTCATCGCTCGGGAGCGGTCTGGCGTAGAGGAAGCGGTCCATCATGAGCAAGAGTTTCCAACCAGGCTCGTCTGAAGGGTGCAAGGCTACGTGACGTAGGACAGTAAGCTTGGTCTCCTCGAGCGCCGCCTCCATGTCTCTCGGTGCGGCCTCGCAGGTCCGGACCGGCACCTCCAGCATGCGTAGAATGTCCGCTCCTTCCCGCCAGGTCATGTTGCGTAGCTCGTTGCTCTCGTCTGCGTGCATCGCCGGATTACCGCGGACCTGCTCCTCTGCCATGGCTTCCCCGGGGTCCATCTCCTTCGCGTGGTCGTGCGCATTCGTGGGCTCCGTGAGAGAGGCGCCATCAGCCGGCAACATCTGCACCCCCAAGGCTTGGAATTCCTCGTTGTCGGCCTCCGGGAGGGCTTGGGCATGCAAGATTGTGTCTGCCGCTCGGAGGCCAGCATGAACGCAGGCCTTGTGCAGGAACCACCCGCCTCCTTTGGCGGAGCGTCAAGCGGACCTGGCCTTGCTCGAAGGGCTCGCGGCACTGCCGGCAGCACGCCTTGCGCTTGCGGGACGACTGGACGTCCGCAACGTAGACGCGCCGCGGGACGCCTGGGACTCCGGTCGCGGCAGCAACAGCTGCTGGCAGCTGCGATGGCCCCGCGCCGACTGCAATCGTGGACCCCTCCCCCGGTTTAACGTCGGCCGCCATCGCCCGCACCCGCAGGGGGGGGAATGAAGAGAGAGAGAGAGAGGAAATCGATTGCCTCTGCAATCCGCTGTGTGCTTCCTGCTGCTGGCTGGATCCAAGAAGCGTGCGTTTGACTCGACTCTTACTTCCTCCTCCTCCTCCTCCTCCCCCTCGTCCTCCTCCTCCTCCTCCTCCGCCTCCTCCTCCTCCTCCTCCTCCTCCTCCTCCTCCTCCTCCTCCTCCTCCTCCTCCCCTGTCCAGGAAGTCGTGACTCCCTGCTGCTTACGAGCGGTGCGGCCACCGCGAAGGGTCCTCACCGCAGTAGGACCAGGGGACCTGCCTCTTGGGGTCCAGCAGCTCGAACGCGAGCACCCCGGCGGCCCACCAGTCCACCGCGCGGGAGTGCTCGCTCGGGAAGTCGATCAACTCTGGAGCCATGTACTCCGGCGTGCCACACTGCGTATACGCCTGCGGGGGGGCACCAAGCGTGCTGCAGCACGACAAAGGCCGGCCAGGCCCTGGATGGGCCAGGCCATGCTTGGTGCAGCTGCAGAGCTGGCGTCCCGCAAACCTTGCCCAGGGCGAAGCGCGCGAAGCCCAGGTCGCAAAGCTTCGGATAGCCCGTCCTGGACAGCAAGACGTTGCCTGGCTTGATGTCCCGGTGTATGATGTGGCGCTCGTGCAGGTGCTCCAGTCCTGCGGTGATGCCCGCCAGGTAGAAGCGCGCCGCGTTGCTCCTCTGGACCGGGCCCCAGCCGTTCTCGAGGTCGACGACCTTCTCCAGGGTGCCGCCGCACGCGGCCTCCTCGACCATGTAGACAAAGTCTCGGTCCTGGTAGGACAGAAACAGGCGGATGATGAAGTCGCTCCTCTGGGGGAGGCGGGAAGCCATCCCCACCCAAGACAGGAAAGCCTTGGCCCCGCCAGCCGGCTCGCCCCGCCTCCCCCCCTTGGGTGGGGATGGGCGGCGCTCGTCCCCACCTGGAGAGGGGGTACGCTGGGAGAGCCAGCGTATCCTTTCCCGGTGGGTGCGGGGGGGGGTCGCTGAGGGGGATTGACGGCTTCTGCTGCCCATCGACTCGAGCTGGAGCGTCCACGATTTGCTCCAGATCTCCCTCGAGATGCCCGGCTTGACCTGGGCAGATCCGCGTCTGCATCGATGTACCTGGATCTGCCTCGACTTCTCTGGCCGAATCCCCGCAAGCCGATGGGAGAAAAGCCGTCGAACCCTTGGGCAGGCTGGCTCTGACGATGGCATAAGGGAACAAACAATGGCATAAACATAAAATACTCGGCGGTCCGCGCGGAATCCGCGCCGGAACCCCATTGGCGGCGTCTCCGGCGCCGCCCCTGGCGCCCTCCGCGAGCCAGGGACGGGGGTCCAGCACCGATCCGAGGAATCCGCGCGGACCGCCGAGTTTTTGTGTGTATGTCATCGCTTTTCTCCCTGTGACAGGCTCCGGCAGATGGAGAGCAGGTCCCTCTCGTTGCAGATCGCCCTCTGGAGCTCCTTCCCCCCCTTCCGTACGAGGCGCTTGGAGGTCCGCTTCTCGGCGAAGCGCCTCCCTTGCGGGTCCTCCAGCAGGAACACCTTGGAAGGGGCCCTAGGACTTACCCATGAACAGGCACAAGTCCCAGGATTCCTCATATGTTTGTTTCCAATATCTTCGGGTTTTCGTCTTCCCCCCACTTCCCATATTTTCCCATATTTTCCTGGGAGTCGACGGTCACTTGTGTCTGTGTGCGTATTCCCCCCCTGAACCTTGGCATACGCGCCCTCCCCGAGGGCGCAGATTCGTCTCAGGTTCCACGGGTTGATGTTGAACGCGTCCGGGCATGTATCGTCGGTAGAAGAAGACCTTCCCTTGATGTACTCCTCGAGGGTCGAATTCGGATCTGTGATGATAGTGCGGTGCTGAAAGCTGTACAAGGCCTCTTCCTCGAACGCCAGGCACACCATCCCGTTCGCTCCTGCCAGGATGGTCACCTCGGCGACGTAGGTCTTTCTCATGAGCGATCGCTCGCCGAACACCCCTCCTCTAGTGATTGTGCTGGGCGTTTCCGTACAATCAGCGCCCTCAGGGTTCGCGCAGTCCGCGTAGATCTCTGCAGAACCGCTCGCAACCACGTACCACTGGCGTGGATCCCGCTTCGCGCCTCTCTTTAAACAAATAATGTGTGCATGCTACTATGTACCTATAATGTAGAAGTTCGATAGTTACGGATGCGTGAATCGGCGTGCGCTTCGCGCGCGCTTGGGTCTTACTCGCTCTCAGTGTCATTTCAGGTCTTTCCTCGTAATCCCCACTCCTGACCAGCGACGTCAGTTCGAGAGGCAGGCACGTCTGCCTTCTCCTGTGTGCTCTCCCCGGCCGCTTGACCAGCAGCAACGAACACGCTCACAACCAAAGACATCACTCCCCTCCACCTGGAGCAGCCTGAGGGGACCAAGGGGGCGTGTGAGGGGACGCGTCAGAGCACTTGCCGAGGAACGTGTCTAGGGACTCCAGGGGGTGTGTTGGGGCCGCTGCGGGGTTGCCTTCGGGCCCTCTGGAACGGTGTCGGGGCATCTGGGGCTCGCGTGGACTGTCTTGAGGACTCGCTGGGGCCCAGCTGGAGACCGGTTCTGTCCTGGGGCCCCCAGTGGGAGCACGCCGAGCCTGCCTGAAAGCCCCGCTGGGGTGCCCTGGCGCCCGCTTGGGCTACCTGGGGGCCGCTCTCGGGGTCTCTCTCCTGGGGCGGGCGAAGGCACGTCGACGACAGAGAAAGGCCACAGTGCACAGACAGGCAGGGAGTCGGACACTTCTGCTGGCTCGGGGAGTCTTCCGCCACGTCCCCTCTCCCCTCCTCCTCCTCCTCCTCCTCCTCCTCCTCCTCCTCCTCCTCCCCTCCCTCCTCCTCGCCTCCTCCCCTCCTCCTCCTCCTCCTCCTCCTCCTGCTCCTCCTCATCCCTCTCCTCACTCCGTCTTCCGCCTCCTCCTCCTCCTCCTCCTCATGTTCTTCTGCTTCTGGCCGTCTTTGGGCTGGTTTGGAACCTCGTGGACAGCATGCTGGAGGGTACCTCCAAGGGGTCTCTTGGGCTAGTTCTCGGGCCCTCTTGGAGCCAGATCGAGGAGCAGGAGGATGAGGAGCGCGGGAGGGAAGCCGAGGGAGAGGAAGGGATGACGACACGAGAAGGGAGACCTGAGTAGGACATGAGAATGGATGACGACATGAGAAGGGAGAAGACGGAGGAGATATGGTTGCAACAAGACAGTCACGGAACATGGGAGCGGGGGGAAAGGGAACAGGGGGGTCGTATTACGAGGTGTTCGGGCTGCTTCTGCGGACTTGGGCTTATCCGGAGTTGTTGCTTGGAGCCTCCTGAGGCCCGTGGGCAATTTCTGGGCCATTTTGGGGTCCTCCTTGAGGTGTCTCCTCCTCATCTTCAACTTCCCTCTCCTTTTCCACCTCCAGCCGTCAATGGGCCGTCTTGATCCTCTTGGACGCATGCTGGACATCCGTCTCTCCTCCCCCTCCGCTTCTAGCCGTCTTTGGGCCGGCTTGGACCATCGTGGACGCATGCGGGAGGGTCCGTCTTGGAGAGGTTTTCCGAGAGCGTTTCGGAACCACCTTGCGAGGATCCTAGCCTGTTTGGGACGTCTTTTGAAAGAATTGTCGTGCTGTTTGGGGGGCCTCTTGTATTGGGGCACTCTCCTTGGGAGCGTCCTGGCCAGTCTTGGGGCATCTTGGAACAATGTTCCGGCTGTCTGGAGGGCCTATAGGGCGGCCTTGAGGCCCTCTTGGACAGTTTTGGACCCCTATGCAACGTCGTGGCAGTCTCTTGGGGCGGCGGAAAGGCGCACTTTGTCAGTCTTGGGCTGCCTTAGGGTCCTATCGGGCCGCTTGAGCGCTTCCAGAGGCTCTCTTGGGCCGTCTTGCGGCCCTTCTGGGCCAGCTTGGGCCCCTTCTTGGATCGTCTTGGCCCTTTCTGGGGCCCCTCTTGGGGCTCTTTTTTTACCGTCTTCGGGCCATCTTGGAAGGCTCTTGGACCGCCTTGGGAGCTCAGACGGCCGAACAGGCGAATAAGCGGAAACCATACAAATACACCAAGCAGATCTATATGTTTGCAGGCTGCCAGGGGCATCTCGGGGCTGCTTGGAGCGGCCATGGGTTTCTTCACCTGTCTTGGGACCGTCCTCGGTTGTCTTGGGACCTTCTTGGGGCCCTCTTGGATTGTCCTGGGGCCATCTTGGAGGTTGGGCCGTCTTGGGGGTCTCTTCGGCCATCAGCGGACCATCTCGGCCAGTCCCAAGGGCTCTGGGAAGCCTAGCCCGACCTCCAGTCCCCCGGCGGCCTGTCAAGACGCAGCCCGGGGGCCCAGGGCCCCGGTCCACCGTTCTATGTATATCTTTGCATACACATGCGTGTACGTACATGGACACATTCGTAGCATAACATTGTACCTACAGGATATGGGCAGACAAAGTCATGTGCTTCTCCCCATGCAGTGCTTGCTTGGAAGGCTTCTCACCGCGTCTACGACCCCAAGAACATCCGCGGACGACGCCAGGTCCTGTCCCCAGTCCCACGAGCCCTGGTTGTCGCCAGCAGCGATGGTTGCCCCGACCAGCGCTCACCTGACCCCAACTAGACCTGGCTGCCGAAAGAGACCCTGGCTGCCGCCACTATGCCACTACCCCGTGCCTAGCCCCCCACTAGGCCCACTCGCCGTGACAGTCTCCAGGAAGCCCTCACTCCCACCGCCAGTCCCTCCTAGCCCGCTCCCAGCCCGACTTGCCTCGGTTGTCGCCTAAAACCCTGCTTGACGCCCGCCCCTACCTAGCCCCACTAGCCCTGGCCACTGCCTAGCCCCACACATCTTTGGGTGCCAGCAGAAACGCTGGCTGCCACCACGAGGCCCTATCGCTTTCCACTAGCACTGCCTGGCACCATGAGCTCTGGCAGTCACCGAGAACGCCAGCTGCTGCTGCTGCTGCTGTCCTCTGGAGCCTACAAACCCCCACCTAGTAGCCCACTAGCCTTGATTGCTGCCGCCACAGACGCCGGTCGCAGTCACTCGTCCAGTGTAGCCACATGCCAGAAGACGGCGGTTGCCACCGCAACCCCCTCCGAGCCCGTGCCTAGCCCCACTTCCCCTGGCCGTCGCCAGAATTTACAGCTGCCGTCGCTCAATCACGTTGGCTTTCGCCGATGGCTCCCATAGTCCCTGCAGAGCCCCACATGCCCTGCCTGTTACACGCCACCTCTCGCCCCGAACCCTTGACCACCAACCCAAGTTTCCACCAGCGCTGGTTGTGGCCGCTGCGATGTTCTCGCCGGCAATTGTCGGGCAAACCCTATTGTCTGGCAAACACTGTTTGGGGTTCACGCGCTGGCATCGGTTCTGTTTTGATAACACCCGTTCACGCCTTTGCGGATGCAGCACTCGCCCGGCGGGAACCGGACCTCGCCGACACAACTCGCCTTCGCGAGCTCCATGCGCTCGGACCTCAGCAGCTGCTGTAGAGAGGGCACCTCGTCGAGCACATCGCACCACTCGCGCAGCTTTGCCTTAGTCTGCAAGTCCTTCCGGTCCAGGCACTTCTTGAAGTCCCTCTTGGAAATAGCGAAGAGAGTGGCCCCCTGGTCACCGCTAGCGTGACAAGTCCCTATCCTCCTCAGGTCGTACAGCATGGAAACCTCCCCGAAGCTCTCCCCTCTCCCGAAGGTGGTGACGGCGCCCGTGGTCTTGGCCAACTGCACCTGATTCGCCCTGAGCTCCTTGACCCCACGCTGCTGGAATTCGACTACTACCCTGCCAGTTGAGGTGATCTCCACGACTCGCCCCACCTCCTGCGTCTCGGCCCCCTCGCCGGGCGAAGGGCCGTGGCTCGTGGACCTGCCGAAGGCCAGCGGCCTCCCGGCCCCTGCGTCGTTGAGCACCACAAAATCACCTATGGTGACGCCCAGCTCTGTCTGCGTAGAGCCTATCATGCTGCGATGCCGCGCCCTGGCGCCATTGGGCTTGGCGCCCTCCCGAGGCTGTGCCTGCCCCGCCCTCATCGACGATGGCCTCACGTCGGAGTTCCGGCGCGCTCTGGGGGGGCTGGGGCCGCCACCGGAGGCTTTGGGCGGGGAGCCGTTCGGCGGGACGGACTCGCGCAGCACATCCAGCCCGTTCCCACAGGTGGGGCCCCTCGAGAGTTTTTCGAGGAAGTCCTGCTTCCGCAGCGCGCGCTTGGCCAACTGGGTGGACGTCGCCATCTCCTCGGCGGAGCGCTGTACGCGTGGAGGCGGGACCAGCAAAACCTTCCCCCTGTGGACGACGTAGATGTCGTGGCCAACATCTCCGTGCTGGTACAGCACGCCGTCCTTTTCGACCTCCAGCCTGCGCGCCAGTTTTGCAATCTGGTGGTACTGCGACTCGCTGAGCTGGACGAGAGCACGAAGGTTTTTGTTTCGCTTCAGCTTCTCGGCGATGAAGTCCTCATCCTCCTTGCTGGATATTCTCACGCCAGCCTGGGCTGATCCTCCGCCTCGATCCTCCTTCTCCTCCTCCACGATCCTCCTGCTCCACCCACCCATCATCTTTCGCCAGTTCCAGCTCCTTCCTTCTCATCCGCCTCGTCTTCCTCCGCCGCTGCCTCCCCACTCTCCTATCTAGACCAGCTCCTCCTCCCCGTCCTCCTCCTCCTCCTCCTCCTACTAAAACCCCTCCTCCTCCTCCTCCTCCACCTCCGCCTCCTCCTGCTCCTCCTCCCACTCCTCCTCCTCCTCCTCCTCCTCGTCCTCCTCCTCCTCCTCCTCCTCCTCCTCCTCCTCCACCTTCTCCTCCCAGTAGTGGTACTACGACTCAGACCACTACTACTACTACTACTACTA
>CAUYUJ010001825.1:265884-313384 GCA_963575745.1 Prorocentrum cordatum
CGCGAAGGAAAGACATGCGATGAGTGGGAGGCTAAGCC
The DNA here is from genome assembly GCA_963575745.1 of Prorocentrum cordatum. Taxonomy (NCBI): domain Eukaryota; class Dinophyceae; order Prorocentrales; family Prorocentraceae; genus Prorocentrum; species Prorocentrum cordatum. The sequence continues at coordinate 265,923 of CAUYUJ010001825.1, forward strand.
CGGGTGCGGTCAGCTAGAGGCCAGCTCGTGAGAGAAGGGGGTGGAGGTGAAACTGCAATGAAGGATTGCACCTCTGAGTCTGGTGGCTGAGGAATGCTGGGTTGCTACTCTGAGCGGGCAGGTCGCACGAATATGGAGGCCCGCGGGAGAAACCGCACAGGGCCCCACACCCCGGGTAGCGGGGGCCGGAGATTGGGGGCACACCCGAGGGAGGCACGCCACGAGGGAGGCTCTGTGTTATGTCCTGGGTCATACCCGATTCTTTCCGCTCTGGATCCTCCAAACCAACGCCGTCGTGGGCTCCTCCTCCTCCTCCTCCTTCTCGTCCTCCTCCTCCTCCACCTACTCCTCCATGAACCTCCCCCTCCTGTGCTTCAGTCCACCTCTCACAGCTCCTCCTCCTCCTCCTCCTCCTCCTCCTCCTCCTCCTCCTCCTCCTCCTCCTCCTGCTCCTGGTCCTCCTCCTCCTCCTCCTCCTCCTCCTCCTCCTCCGTCTCCACATCCATCTTCACCCCCCCTCCTCCTCCTCCGACTCCTCCTCGTCCTCCTCCTCCTCCTCCTGCTCCTCCAACTCCTCCAACTCCTCCTGCTCATCATCATCATCATCATCATCATGATAATCAGCTGCTGCATCGTCGTCGTCCTCCCCTACTACTATTATTCTGAATCGTCATCAGCATCACCAGCATTATGGTCATTTTCACCATCCTCATCATCATAAGTACCCGAAGTCGAACCATCATCAGCATCATCAGTATCATCACATCCCTCAGCGTCATCCTCATCGATAGCATCGTCATAGTCGCTATCAGTCCAATCAGTAACACCACCATCATCACCAACCTCATCCTCACTATAATCATCAGACCGTCGTCGTTGTCACCGTCATCATCAGCATCATCAGCATCAGCATCATCAGCATCACAATCGTCGTCATCATCACCACCGCCGCCATCACCACCATCATCATCGTCGTCGTCGCCTTCGTCGTCGTAGTAGTAGATATCCTCGTCATTTTCAACATCGTCATCGTCGTCGCCATCATCATCAGCATCAGCACCATCATCATCAGCAGCAACATCATCAGTATCATCGTCTTCGTCTTAGTCGTCGTAATGATCGTCATCGCCAACATCATCATCGTCGTCCCCATCACCACCAGCAGCAACAACATCATCTTCGTCCTCACTAGCGTCAACATCAGCAAAATCATCAGCACCAGCATGATCGTCGTCGCAATCGTCATCCTTATCCGTATTTTCGTCGGAGGCATGGTGGTCATCATGACTACCAACGTCCTCGTGGCCGTCGCTGTCTTCGTCACCATCATCACTACCATCATCACCGCCATCATCATCATCACCCTCATGCTCCCTATCCTCTACCACAGCCTCCTCCTCCTCCTCTGCATACCCAGAATCCTCCTCATCATCAGCGCCATCATCAACTTTGTCATCGTCGTCGTCACCAGCATCAGCATAATCATCATCGTCATCATCATCATCATCGTGGTCGTCGTCATCGTCGTCACCATCATCTACATCATTATCGTCGTAGTTGCCGTCATCATAATCATCGTCGTCGTCCTAATCATCATCACCACAACCAGAATCATCATCATCAGCAGCAGCAGCAGCATCACCATAATTATCAGCAGCATCGTTATCATCATCATCATCATCATCATCATCATCAGCATCATCATCAGCATCATCATCATTCCCATCGTCATCATCGTCATCATCATAATCCTCATCATGATCATCAGCAGCATCATCATCATCGTCCTCTTGCATTTCCTCACGCCGCTCGCCTGGTGCCCAGGCCCCACAACAGCGCCCTTCTCCTTGGCCCGCCCCTCGTAGATTGCGGCGCGCTTCGGGAGCTTCAGGCGCCTTAAGCGAGACAGCCCAAGCCATAAGGGCAGCGAGATTCGCGCCAGGTTTGGACACCCTTTGCGAGATAAAACGAGGAGGAGGCGGAGGAGCAGCAGCAGAAGACGCAGGAGGAGGAACACCACAGAGGAGGAGAAGACTGAGGACGAGGAGTTGGAGCCGGTGGAGTAGCATTAGGGGGAAGCGAGGGACAGAACAGGGGGAAGGAGGAGGCGGAGAAGGAGGAGGAGGAGAAGGAGGAGGAGAAGGACGAGGAGAAAAGATTGAAGTACCGAACGTCCACGGGAGGAGAAGGAGGAGAAGCAGAAGCCGGAGGAGAAGGGGGAGAGGGAGAGGACGAAACGGGGGAACGAGGAGGCCGACTGCCAGCCCATTCTAGGTGCCCTGGGCCTCAGGCCCAGCTCCTCGAACTGCTCCTGCGAGGTGCATCGCGCCCAACGCACCCCTCCCCTCATCGTCCTCCTCAACCCTATCATTCCTCCTCCTCCTCCTCCTCCTCCTCCTCCTCCTCCTCCTCCTCCTCCTCCTCCATCGGGCATTTCTCATGAATAAATCCTCCTGGCCGCACCCCCAAACGTTTGCGCAGGCCGTGCCAGGCGTTTCGCCTGACACTTCTCGGGCCGGGCGAAAGAGGGGGATAGCAAAGGGGGGGGTTGAGAATCAGCTCACGTAGCTGGTTTCCCCGGCGCCTCCTGGCGCCGGAGGCGGCGATGTATCGAGGAATGGGCCCCTCGGTGAGGCCGAAACCAGCTGCATGCAGCAAATTTCGTAACCCCCCCTTTCCCAATCCCCCCCTTTCGCCCGGCCCGAACTTCCCCACCATTTACCGCTTTCACGGATGGAGGGCGGGCTATTTTCAACATGGAGCTCCCGCCGGAGCGCCACGCACACTCGTCTCAACAGTCTGCAGCCGCTTCGCGGATGGGGGCCGGCCCCTTTTCGAAATGTGGCTTTCCCCTGAGCGCCGCGCCGACTCGTCTTGAAAGTCTGCAGCAGATTCAAGGCTTCGCAGGATCGAGATTCCCAGGAGCGGCGTGATGGTACGGTTAAGTGCTATCAAGAAACAACAGTCACGAGCACTCCCTGTGTTGAAGTCCCAGGAGTGATGCTCTGGCACGAATCAGGACCGTCAGGACGTTACAGTCACGATCATTTGCGGCGTGGAAGTCCCAGCAAGGGTGTTTTGGCAAAAATGTGTTGGCAAGATCCCAGAGTCTCAGAAAATTCCTGACGGGTGCCCGAATCTGATCAACTGTATAATGTAAAACTCATGTTTATGATATTGTTCGGGTTCTGCCGAGGCATCTCCCCTTGTCTGAATCCGGGGAGTGGAATCCTGCCATGTTTGAATGATTACGACGGATGTCTTTCAATGGGCCACTCTTCCTGCAATGAAAACAAATTCTTGTAGGGACCTCGAAAATGAGCTTGGAGGCAACATCGTTGATGCGTCTTGGGTTTACACTGGTCCTCCTCCTTCTCCTCCTCCTCCTCCTCCTCCTGCCTCATCCTCCTCATCCTCAGTCCTCCTCTTCCTCTACCTTATGCTTCTGCTCATCCCCTTCTCCTCCTCCTCATTATGGTCCAAGTCCTCTCTACTCATCCCCAATCCCTCCTCCTCATCTACATTCTGCCTCCTCCTCCTCCTTCTCCTCCTCCTGCTCCTCCTGCTCCTTCTCATGAACATCATCCTCCTCGCCCTCGTCCTCCCACCTTCTCGCTCATCCCTCCTCTCTCTCTCTCTCTCTCTCTATCTTCCCTCCCTTCTGTCCATCTCGCCTTCCCTCCATCCCTCCTCCCTGCATCCGTCCTGCTGCTTCATATCCGAGGGCCAGTCAAGACATTTGCGGCTCTCTTGTAAGGCCCACATGCGATCAGATCAGAAGCGGTCCCCAGACCTCTCCCTGGGGAGACCAAAACGTACCCATACCGCTACTCCATGGACCTCTCCCAGGGTGCGTTCTGACCAGAATTTCGCCGCGAATCCAGCCGTTGCGACGAGGGCCTCCCAGGAGGCCCAAGAAGGGGAAAACGAGGAAGGAGTAGCAATATGGAGACCTGTCTTCTCCTCTGGCTCCCAAGGGGTCCGTCCTGACCCGTGGCTTGGCGGCGCGCAGAGAGGGGTAGGGGGATGCGGAGAAGGCTTCTTAGAAGGAGGCTGCTTCTTGAAAAGGCGCGGGCCCTGTCTGTAGATGGAAGGCCCACGCCCTCTAGGAAGCAGCCTCCTTCTAAGAAGCCTTCCTCCCTCCCCCTCCCCCCCTCTGCGCGTGGCTGAATGGCGGCGAGAAGCCCCCGGGAGGCCCCAAGAGAACGAGAAACATGCCAGGGAGGGCCGCCGACCGGCCTCGAGTGGCCCTCCTCCGATCGGGCCTTACACTTCTCCCTTCCCTCCTCCTCCTCCTCCTCCTCCTCCTCCTCCTCCTCCTCCTCCTCCTCTCCTCCCTCCTCCTCCTCCTCTTCCTGCTGCTCCTCCTTCTCCTCCTCCTCCTCCTCCTCCTCCTCCTCCTCCTCCTCCTCCTCCTCCTCTTCCTCGCTCGGACGTCAATTTTCCGTTCACGTTCCGAGGTCGTGCGTGCTTTTCCTGCCGGACGATGCAAGATGCTGCCCCATGGACCTCGCCGAGGACAAAATGAACACGTCCGAGCGATGCCAAGTCCCTCGAGGGACAACGATGAGGGGGACTGGCTCTGAGGTGGGGGAGAACATCGACCTGGAATCAGCTTGGGGCCTGATGCATCTCCCCCTGACGTAGCCCCTTGGTCTTCGGGTCATAAGTCGGCTCTCCAGCGGCCATTCAGGACGACCCTCTCACCCCCGAAACGCCCTCGACAAGGCGCAGCTGCTGAAGCGCATCCCGAGGCTGCAAAGGCACCGAGAATTGAAGAGAACGCCCGAAAACCTCGCACCTCGTCCCCCTCTGGGCCTATCCCCCCCCCCCTGATCGCCCCCCTCCCTCGACGCCGCTCCTGCGAGATGGACAGGGTGGTGCAGCCCCCGGCGCCGGCCTTCAGCGAGGCGACGTACGGCCGCTCCTCCAGCAGGCAGCCGCCCCCGAAGTGGTCGCCCCGGCACAGGGTGCCCCGGAACTCCTTCGAGGGGGCGCAGGAACCCTGACAGCTAAGGTACAGCCGGCCCGTTTCGGAAGGATGCGCGACAAAGATACAAGGGCCTTGCAAGCCCATTTCCAAACTTGTCAGGCGGGGCGCGCCCAACGAAAGCGGCCAAGGATGGACCGAGGAGGCAAGGATGCAAGGGGACCCTTGGGAAGGGTGCCCATCCTTTCTACGCGGATTGACTGTAAAGTCGGACCTAGCACAAGAGAACACCCTTCAAGAACATGAGGCTATCCGCTGGCCAAAACACCCCAGAACATAAGATCACTTGAGGGTGCCCTGCCCCAGGATGCACCAAAACATCCAACCTTCTGTTGCATCCTCGACCTTGTCTGTCCCGTCGCGGCCGCATCCGCGTCGAATCCGTGTCGAATCCATGTCGGGCTCGTCGGATCCGCGTCGGATCCGTGTCGAATCCGTGTCGAATCCGCGTCGAATCCGCGCCAAACCCGCGTCGAGTCCGCATCGAGCCCGCTTCGGGCACAAGGAAAAGTACTTGGAGGACAGGCGAGGCCCCCCGAAGAAAGGAACCCTGACAGCTAAGACATGATCGGAAGGCCACTCGATGCTCCTCAGAACGCGTGTTGACGCCAACTTGTGCTTGTCCATCGAGGCCTTTCAATACCACGCCGGCGGCGCAACGAGGGCCGACACGGGCTGCGCGCTACCGGCGCAACCGAACGAGGCAAACACGCGCTTGGGCGAGCACGCGTCCCAGTGATCACCGGGCCAGCCGAGACAACGACGGCCCTCCCTGGCCGTCTTCGTTCTCTCGGAGCCTCCGGGAGGCGTCTCGTCGCAGCGGGCTGGACCCGCCTCGACCGACGGGCCAGAGCTCGGCGGCGAGCGAGGGGGGGAAGCGAGAAGGGGGCGGGCCCCCGCAGAAGGCTCGGAAGTCCCGGGGCGTTCTGGGAAGTTGTCGAAGCCCTCCCCGAACACCAAAACAACTTCTCAGAGGGCGCGAGGGCTTCTGAGAAGTCCCGCCGCCTTCTGAGAAGGCCTTCTCCTTCTCATTCCCCCCCCCTCGCTCGCCGCCGAAGAACGGACCCTGGGAGAAGTCTGGCGACCGCGTCGGACCGGATGCTGGCCGGGCGGGAGAGCAGCCATTGTCTTGACTGGCCCTCCTCCGAGAGGGCGCCGGGAACCTACACAGGCGCGTTCCACGACTCGTAACATAGCTACTACTCGCAAAGGGCCTGCATCCGCCGAGAGGGATTCACGCTCCATCACGTAGAGGGCAACCTGTTTTTTCCCGGACGCGTGCGAGTAGGCACTCTGCGAGTAGTGGAACGCGCTCGGGGAGAACCTGGCATCCTCGCGACGTGCGAAACACATCACGGCGGAAGGCTTGTGGCCACCTTCGACCCCTGGTGGTCCCCGTCGGGCCCGGGCGCTGCCAAGAGAGGCTCGGGGTGGAGCGCTGGTCCCCCTGGAGGGGTCCAGACACGTGTGCAGGGCCTCTGGTTCGATGGCGCAGATCGTTCAATGCCGGTCGACTCTGGGTCACTAGCGGCGCTTAGACTCGCACGCTGCCGCATACGGTCAAAACTGATATCAAGGGTACGCAAGAAGGATGCAAGCCCCATTGGACACGCATGTCGAAGCTTTGCGAGAGGGGCTGCTGGCAGCCATCGAAAGTGGTCAGGGATGGGCCGAAGAGGCAAGGATGCAGAGGTACACCTGGGAAGGTTACCCATCCGATCATCGGTTTCGACTGTACGCCCTCCTGACCGAGGAAGAGAAGAAGGAGCGTCGGGGGCTCTAGAGGAGATCTAGGAGGGTGGAGGCGGATGCGCCCAGGTGTTATCTTAGGGGCTTGAGGGAGGTAGGAGGCAGGATAGGGGCGAATCCGAAGGGGAGGACAAGGAGGCGAGGGAGACGAGGAGAAGGAGGACAAGGATGAGGATAAAAATGGAGATGAGGAGAAGGAGAGGGTGGAAAAATCAGACGAGAAGGGGCGATCATGTCAAGTATGATGAAGATGGGAATGTGGCGGAGAGGGCCAGCATGAAGACGATGATGATGCTGGTGCTGCTGAAGATGATGATGCTGATGCTGATGATGATGCTGATACTGGTGCTGATGGTGATGGTGATGGTGATGATGAGGATGTTGATGATGATGATGATGATGATGATGATGATGATGATCATGATGATGATGCTGATGATTATGATGGTGGTTGTGATGATGAGAAGAGGAGGAGGAGGAGGAGAAAGAGGAGGAGGACGAGGAGGATGAGAAGAAGGATGAGGAAAAGGAGGAGGAGGAGGAGGAGGGGGAGCAGGAGCAGGAGAGGGAGGAGGGGGAGAACAAGGACGAGGAGAACAAGGAGGAGGAGGAGGAGGAGGAGAAAGAGCATAACGACGATCATGATGAGGAGGGGGAAATCAAGTCCTGACCGGGAGAAAGGGGAGGTCGTCGAATCCCGCCACCGCAAAGACTTCGGCCGCTGCCCAGGTCCTCCTCTGCGTGGGCGCCCCGGGACGCCTTCGCCGAGGAGCCCGAGCTGTTCACCAAAACGGACGCCTCGGGGAGGTTCCCCGCACTGCGCCCATGAGTCCAATCCCCATCCCCGCCAAGACTAATTCTCACAATGCTGAAAACATAGAGGTTCACCAGTCTCCCAGCTACCCAACAACAGAAAGCTGAAGCGGCGAAACACTAAACGCACCAAACACCAAGAACATGCCAAAGTCACAGCAGCCACACACCTCGGCGTCCAGCGGCAGCGTCCTGGACTCGGGACGGTCAAAGACAGGCTCTGGTGGAGAGCCAACCTTGGGTGATGGGCCTGTTTACCACCACCACCACCAAGTTGGAAGGGAGAAGGAGGAGGACAACGAGAAGGAGGACGAAGAGGAGGAGGAGGTGGAGGAGGTGGAGGAGGAGGATCCCCTCCCCCTCCAGCTTATGGTGGTGGTGGAAAACAGGCCCATCATTGGGGGCCAGAGCGTTGTGTCTCCCGCGATAGCGACCGTTACCGGCCCCGGCCCTCCCCCCCTGGTAACGTCACGGTTCGTGACCCCGACGTTTGGGAATGCCTGGGAACAGCCGCAATAAGCCAGAATAGCGGCAGATACCTAATTGGATCTGCTGTAGCAGACCGCGCACCATGCTATGGATGCGCAAGGACCTGCGATGGAGAGCTGCGCAAAGCTAAGCGCAGCGTAGGGGATCGCTGAGAACAGAATGCGGTGTTGCTCGATCCTCTCCCGTCCATCCTCCGCCTCCTCCTCCACTCCCTCCTCCTCCTCCTCCTCCTCCTCCTCCTCCTCCTCCTCCTCCTCCTCCTCCTCCTCCTCCTCCTCCTCCTCCTCCTCCTCCTCCTCCTCTCAAGCAATCTGGGCTCGAGCACAAGTCCCTCGCCCCCGTGCGCAGGGCAGTTTCTCGTTCCGAACCCAGCCTCGGTACCTCCCCGTGGTGCTTGGGGCACACCACTTCTCTCGGGCTGAAGATTTGCCCGTCTCTCCCGTGATAGAGTGGTGACGAAATCCGAGGTTTCCAGCATCCATGGCGCCGTGGTCGACATGCCGATCGTGTGGGCAGTGTGAATACAACGACAGACTCGAGCAGAGAGACCGCAAGTGTGCCCGCTGTGGACGCAAGGTGAAGCTCTACGTGCTGAGGCCCAAGAGTCCCAGTGCGCCGCCGAAGGGTATCATCAAGAACGTGAGCTTTGCCAAGGATAGTAAGGATAGTGATGCAGGCAGTAACCAGTCCACACCCCGCAGCTCCAAGGCGAGCAAAGGGACGCGTGGGCAGGCAGTTGAATCATCAGCCCGCACCCTCCTAGAGCAGGCGATCGCTGCCGCGCAGGACCCCAAGTTGAAGGAGGCTCTGATGCAGCAGGTCATCCAGCTCAAGCGTGAGGAGGCACAGCACATGCAGCCCAAAGATGCGCTTCCGTCTCTTCAGAGGGCGGACAGCGCTTGGAGGGATGCCAACAATCGCCATACCCAATCAGTGCAGTCAGTCCTTCGCATTCGTCGGCAATTGGAGGCAGCTGAGCTCAAGGAGCGTCGTCTCGCTGAGGAGCTGGCGGAGGCCACCATCGTGAAGCAGCAGGCCGCACGTGCATTGGCAACGGCTGAAGGAGTTGTACCCAAGCCATCAGAAGGGAAGACCGACGACAAGTGCGGCAAGCCCTTCGAGCTAGTGTACGACCACACGCTTTTCGACAATCTAGATGAGCTGGAATGCGAGGACTCCGAGAAGGAGACCTTGAGGAAGATTCACAGTGAGTTGCAGTCGGCCAAGACCACCCTCGATGGCAAGGCTGATGAGGTCACCGCGATGCTCAAGAACGCCCAGGACATGCGCCAGTCCATCAAGGACCGCTCCATGAAGAAGAGGCGCACGGCCGAGGGCCAGGCCGCACCCCCCGCAGCGCCGCAGCCAGGCGAGGCCGCGCCCGCAGCCAGTGGTGGCAGCGGCAGCGACGGCAGCCAGGCAGCGGCAGCGGCAGCGCCGCAGGCGCCTGAGGGTGCGGCCGCAGGTGCGGCTCCAGCAGCAGATGTCCATGCAGAGCGAGTTCGTGCTGAGGCAGCTAGGCTCTCAGCCGCCAAGTTCCAGTCCCAGCAGCATCTGTCGGAGGACCCGATCCCTGCGTCATCTTGACTAGGGGTGGCATCGAAGTGCACGAGCGATGACAAGTATACGCAGCTTCTGTTTGGCAACGTTACCGCCATGGGGGAGAAGGTGTGGAACTTCGTCCGTAGGGCTCGTGAGAATGACACCCATCAGATTTTTTGTTTTGTGGAGGCGCACGTTTCCCGCACTGCCTTGCGTGAGTGGACAAAGAAGTCCCGTCAGTCTTGTCTCAGATTAGTTGCCAACCCTGCTCGGGCTACAGGCAAGTCCACGACTGCACGAGGTTTCGAGAGAGCCACTGAGGGAGGCGAGTGGATTTTGGCCCCTGGACACTACCAGGTGCACTCACTTGCCCCCCAGCTGAATTTGCCAGAGTATCAGTTTGACGGCCAGTCGGCCACCGACGGCTTCACGGCAGTAGTTGTGCACATGTCAGGCTACTCGATCGTGATCATTACATTCTACGGTTTCACTTCGGTCGGCATGACTGACGACAACATCGCACGCTTCTCGAAGCTAGGAGCTTTCCTGTCATCACTCCAGTTGCCCTGGATAGTTGTGGGAGATTTCAACGTGTCTTCGACATCTCTTGCCGCATCGGGGTTTTTAGCACGAGTCGGAGGCGAGGTCGTGAAGGCTCCCATCGATTACACGTGCGACGCTGGAAAGTGGCAGTCACATTGATTATGTTGTGCGCAGTTTTGCAGCCGCCGCGTATCTTGCAGATGTGCAGGCGGCCCTGTCGGTCCCATGGAAGACCCACTGTGGTTTGCAGCTGAGTCTCCGATCGTCTGCCAAACAGCTACTCACACGCCGATTTGAGCTGCCTGCTCGCCTCCCTCAGGTGCCTAGGCCAGTCCGTCTTCCCACGCCTGGATCGAAGTCGCAGCGTGCCAAGGTTGAGCGCACAGTTGCCACTCAGCTTGCAGTCGAGAAGCGTCGAGATCGGTACCTAGAACTTTTTGGCGACCTCTGGAAGGCTGCCGACGATGACAACTTCGGATCTGGCACTCCCAGCACGGCAGCTCCAGCTTCGGACCCAGACAGTGACGATTTGAATCAGCTCAGGGAGGACCCCCTAGACCATCTCTTGGATGGTTACGAAGAGGAGGACCCCTGGGCCAATGAATCTTGTTTCCACCACCGCCCTAGTAATTCAGAGTCCGCTGCCCAGGGTGCAACCAGCAGCGAGACTAAGGTGGAGCCTACTTCGTCAGAACAAGGCAACGTGTCATCGAGTTCTACGGGGGCTGCCGTGACTACGTTCCCCACTGGACACGCTGGCGTGGACAGTGGAGTGCGTGTTGAGGCAGCGCCCAGCGGGGTGGAGCCCAACACTCGGCCTTTTGTCTGGAATCCTGAAGCCCATGTTTTCAAGTTACCTCAGTACGCTCCGTGCATTGAGTGGGGTCTGGTCCCTCCAGTGGATGCTTGTACACCGTCAGTTCCCAACGAGTCGACCACCCATCCCAGCGAGTTTCAAGAGCCGCCCCCCCAAGGTTTGGAGAACACCGAGGTCAGCTTCTTTATCCCAGCCGAGACCTGGATCGAAGCCAGGACGGCGGTCGGGTTTATCCCTGAACATCAGTGCCCTCCCCCCATTGCTTTTGCCTCGTCCGTAGCCGCTAGGCTTGAACCCTCGTCCGTCGGCCCAGTCTCGGCTCTATATGCCTCATGGGTGACGACGTTGGAAAGGACGGTGTACGAGCATCATGGAGTGGATGGCCCGCCTTCGTTATCACGTGGCAGAGGGTATTCTTTCGAAGTCGTTGAACAACGTGTACCTAATAAAGGTAGGTTAGTGCCGTATCGGGATGCGGTGGCTTCATGGTGGGAGCGATTCCACACGGTTCTGCACATATTAAACAATCATCGTACACGGGGAAACGGCCATGCCCAACAGTCCCAATTGCAAATCGCTTGTCGTAATTTGTTGGATGAGTCACCTGATCAGGCCCACAGGGGCCTACGCGAAGGAATCGACCCGTCTTGGGAGGTTTGGAAAAGTGTGCTGTCTCAGGGAGCTCCAGAACACCAGTATAAGCTCGCAGATTTTGTCCACTCGGCTAGGAAGATAGCTGCTCGCTGTCGCTGCCGTGCCATGCGAGCCTCGATTGCTGAGTTCCGAGATTGGATGGTACAGCCAGCTGCATCAGGCGTCTTGCACCGCGCGATGCGGCAAGAACCTTTGCCCCTAGACGAGGTCACAGTCGGCCAGCAAGTTCTGTTTCACCCACGGGATATTGTTGATGCCAAAGCGAAGGTTTTTAGAGACCTCTGGGCCCCTGGACCCCTGGAGGAAACCAAGGTTCTCGAAGCTTTCGAGCGAGCCCGAGCCGAGGCTCGTCAGGATCCACTGGAGCCAATCTCAGTTTCGGATATTCGCCAGGCAGCCCATGCGATGCGCCCACGTGCAGGCATGGGTGTCGATGTCTTGTCGCCGGCGGACGTTGAGCGACTACCAGATGTTGCCCTGGACGAGTTAGCTCGCATGTATGGAGTGATCGAGGAGACCCTCACATGGCCATCACAGTTGGGATTAACCATTGGGCGCATGATCCCCAAAAAAGCCTCAGGGGACAGGGTCATAGGGCTGCTCACGATGGTTGCTAGAATTTGGAGTCTCACACGCGAACCCCTGATCAAGACTTGGGCCAATGAGTCCGAGCCCATGTGGGACGCTGCGATTTCAGGAAATGCTGCTTTACGAGAGGCTTTTATGAGAGTCTGCGAGGAAGAGGTTTCAGGCACCCTTGGGATTCCCACGGGCCACGGGCTTCTGGACATCCAGGGGTTCTACGACGCCATGGAATGGTTTCTACTTATACCTGCAGCAATACGTTTGGGATTTCCGTCTGTAGTCTTGGTGTTAGAGCTTGTACAATGCCTCATGCCTCGTGCTGTAGGTCAATGTGGAGCTTTCGCCGAACCCATACTCCCAACGAGAAGCATTGCGCAGGGTTTACGAGGAGGAACCAGGTTTGCGAGGTGCCTTACATATTTTATTTTATCCAAGATCACTACCGCGCATCCAGGTATGGGTTCGAGGATCTGGATAGATGATCTATCCCAGCGGGTCCATGCATCACGAGCACAGTTGCGCCACAGATTGCTATCAGGTCTTTTGGACACCTGTCGTGCCCTCCAGCGCGAGTCTTTGACCGTTTCACCGAAGAGCATCATCTTGTGCTCTAACATTGCCGATGCGAAGTATATCTCCATGAAACTCCGAGTTGCAGGTTTTGTTGTTCATCCCCAATCTCAGGCTGGATATCTCGGGGTGGATTTAGGAGGAGGTATACGACATGCTCGCCAACAACGGTCGAAAAGAGTGGTTAAAGGCAAACATATGCATCGGAAAGTAGTCGGTTTTGCACGTGCAGCTCGGCGGTACGTCGTTACCAGCAAGCTGACAAGGGTCGGCACACTGTCTGCCCAGCTCTACGGGCACCAGTTGCACGGAGTCTTTGGCACCGCCATGCTGGGAGCCCGACGGCAGCTCGGAGCGGCTTGCGGCACTGGCAAGAAGGGCCGATGTTTGACAACGCTGTTGGATATCAGATGCCCTGGAGGGGACCCAGCACGTACTCTGCCGCGAGCCTGCCTCGACCTCTGGCTTCGCCAGTGGCTATCGCTGCCGACAATCAGGCCAGGCATATCTCGGGCTTGGCCCAAGTTATTGGAACGTTTGCGAAGCACCCCTGAGAATCAGAGATCTCGGTGTGTTCGGGGTCCCACTGGTGCCGTTATTTTGTATTTACTCCAAGCAGGTTGGCACCCCGCGGAGCCCTCGCATTGGAACGCTCCAGGGGATTGTGATGATTTAGCTGCTTGGCGTTTCCCATCTTCAGAGTTGGCTGGAAATCTGACCGAGGATAACCCTGATCCCCTCTTGGACGATTTCGACCAGACCATCCAGAATCAGCTTTGGAGGAACGCTTCCCAGCACTATTGTGGAGAAGGTATGCAGTGGGGAATCGATAATTATTCATTACGTCGTCTGTTGAAGCAGCTGCTTTTCGCTCCACACGGGAACCGTTTAAGTGAGTTGCTAGTATCAGTGGCCACAGGCGGAGCCTGGCCACGAGTACGCCGACATGAGCAGCTGAAGGGAAACCAAGATGTTTTATGCCCCAGGTGTTCCGAGGAGCCCGAGACCCCTTTCCACAGGTTCTGGGGATGTGCTGAGAACAGGGGCTGTAAGGCATATACAGATTCTGATTCGCTCACGCCGGCAGCGTACGCAGGTGCAGAGTCTGAAGCATGTTTTTGGCTACGAGGCCTCATTCCAGCAGCTTGGACTGCAGTGCCGCAGCCTCCGTCTCAGGAGTACTGGCACATCCGAGGCAGCTCGTCGAACGATCTTGAGGGATGTCTTGGTGAAGGGTCCTTTCACGAACCCATCATAGTGTTTGGCGATGCAAGTGGAGGGAGAAGCGCTGCTGACCAACGTTTTATTCGTGTCGCTCGGAATTGTGACTTTTGATTCGTTCGAACCCTGCCGCATTCGTTCGTCGGTCAGTGGGCCCCTGGTCGGGAAATCTCAGTCGGTGCCTCGAGGCGAACTCAGAGCACTTTTGTTGGCAGTGGAATGCACGCGGGGCTTCGTTTGTTATGTGACTGACAACGATGCTGTTGCCCAAGGCTTTTATTCTGGTTTGTACAAGAGGCCCTCTGGGCCCAACGCTGACCTTTGGATGACCCTGGGGAAAAAGTTGCAAGCCCGTCCAACTCAGTTGAGTGTTCTTTTCGTCAACTCACATCTGACTGCAGATGATATTGTTGCGCGCGAGGTTCCATCCTGGCTTGCCCAGGGCAATCTTGCAGCTGACGAGGCCGCCAGTGCGGCAGCCCACTGTGCCCGCGTCCCCGACGAGGCGAGGACGAGGGCCTACCAGGCCGAGGCAACGGCCGCCCTGGTGCGGCACCGCCTCGTGCGCGCCACGGCGGACGCGCTGGAGGCCGAGGAGCGGGGTGGGAACGGCGCCGTGAGGAGTAAGGACCCACCTCCTCCTCCCCCCCCCGCCCCTTCCCTCGTTTCTTCCTTTTGCTCCGCCCATTCTCTCAGTGATGATCGTAAGAGTTGTTTGCGGTGCTGTGGCTCAGCATCCCTGGCCACCCAGAAAGAATGGTGGCCGTCCGTTTGTTTCCAGCCCGTCACGCTTGACAGTAAATATGCTGCTGTTCCTCGGGGGGGGCGGCTCCACATTGCTGGGGGTTGGATCGATTCGACTCATGCGATGCGATTACAGCTTGCACACAAAGTCTGGTTCTGTCGTGGTTGCGGTCGGTACGGCAGCCAACAGAATCGTGCTCTTAGTAAGCCGTGTGACTTTCAGATCCCTGCTCACCGACGAGAGTACCTCGATCGAATAGAGCAGGGGAAGTGGCCAAAGCTTCTTAGCAAAGCTGAGCAGCGAAGCCGACTTTAGTTTGTAAATTCGACTACGTCGAATAGCTCGATACTCGATACTCCTCCTCCTCCTCCTCCTCCTCCTCCTCCTCCTCCTCCCTCCTCCCTCCTCCTCCCTCCTCCTCCTCCTCCTCCTCCTCCTCCTCCTCCTCCTCCTCCTCCTCCTCCTCCTCCTCCTCCTCCTCCTCCTCCTCTCGTCGCCCTCGTCTTCCCCATTGCGTTGCAAAGTGCTCCACGCAAGGACAGAGGAACGAAGGGGAGAATCGAGGGGAGGGACGAGGCGAGGCAGGCGGGGCCAGGCCAGGGGGACCCGTTTGATTGCATGCATGTTGTCGGCTCGTGCTCTGGGAGGGGGCTGGGCGCCCCGGGGCCCGAGGGGAGAAGTGGCCTCGTGGTCGTCGTCGTCCTTCTCCGCATCCTCCTCCTCCGAGTTCCTCCTCCTCCTCCTCCTCCTCCTCCTCCTCCTCCTCCTCCTCCTCCTCCTCTTCTTCTTCCCCGAGGGTAGCGCGCGCACGTCCGTGCACGCACCGCGGACTAGGGGCCCAGGGCCACCACTGAGGTGCGCACCTTGGCCCCCTTCACATGAGGGACATAGCCCCCCTCCATGGCCCTTCTGGCCCGAGCCCCGTGGACCCCTGGTTTCGTGCAGGGTCGGGACAAAGATTTGAGCTGCACTGGCGTGGCAGCACCGCAGACCTGGCACCCAACCACCGCAAAGTGGTGGCGGTCGAACGCCTGATCCGTCACAAAACGCACAAACTTGTGGCCATTGTGTCCGCCGGCAATGATCCGACGATTGGCCTCCACGGCCCGCGACACGACGGCACCAGGGCACTCCGCCTTCGAGGGCGACAGAACACGGCACCGCACACACCACCTAGCCCCCTCGGGGCCGACCAGCTCGTGGCCAAGCTTGGGGAATACCAACTGTAGCACAGGCACCTTGTTGGGCCTGGCGCCAGGCCTTAACAAAACAGTACCTTGAGAATTCACAGAGGCCCCAGCTCGCGCGATGAAGTGAGCCACGTCCTCGACCAGAACCTGCGCGAGCTGGAATCTCTCACGATCTGCAGCCACCAACCTGCCTCGGCTGGCCGCGAACTTCGCCCAGATGTCAGCCGAAAAATGTCCGAACCGATCGCGGCGAGAAATCCGTCCGCGCAAAACGTCAGCTTCGGAGAGATGGGCGCGCACCCTCCGAACCTGGAGCCCCTGGGCCCGATCCCTCCAAAGTCCTCCAGGGCGGCCCAGAAAACACGCCAAAGTTCGGCCCAAGCCGCAGCATAGGTCGTCATCCATTGAGGACCGCGCTCTGTGCCATCAGTGACAAACTTCGAATCCGTGACCGCGCATATGGGCGGAACAGAGATACGCAACAACTTGACTAGTGCGAACAGCCCTGCGCCATCGATGTCGCGATGGGCGAACGGCAGCCTGCCGTGCACCACATCACTGATTCCCAGCGGGTCGGCTTCATGCAACACCACAATCGCCCACCCCGCCGAACTCACACCGCCCCACCCACCATCGAATAGCGAGCCGTCCAAGAAAGCTTCGCGGGCGCACAGGATGCCGCCCCCAGCATGCATCTGCCACGTCTCGCAATCATCACCGGGGGCTCTGCATGAGTCGGGCACGGGGGGCGATGGCCACAGCCCGCGCTCTAGCAGGCACTTTACCTGCGGGCACGGCAGCCTCGCAAGCAACATCTGAAACCTGTCGGGCATGGGGGGGCGCTCGCCTTCCGCAAGCTCCCCCTGACACTCGCAGTGACGGTGGGCCAGGGACCCAATCCCAGGGCAGAGGAGACACCCAGACGAAGCAACGAAACCAGCTTCACGCTTCCTCGCCATCGGCCACTGCCCATTAATCAAAACACCCCTAAGGTATGCACGCTCCTGCAAGGCCAAGCTGCCTAGGTCTCTACACTGGTGGCTCTGGGGCCGCGAACCTTTCAGAAGCCGAAGAAGAGGCGCCATCACAGCACCTTTGCCCAGATGTGCGCACCCTTAAGCACCAGCAACCTTGGACCACTGCCAGGCCTCAATCCCGCGGACCAGGAGTTTCCTGAGGTACCAGACCGGGACATCCCGGATGTTCACCGAGACTCCATCGTGCGTAATCCAGGTGAGCACATCATGGTCCGAGAACTTCCAGGAAATCCGCTCGAGGGACAGCTCGACTGCCCCGAACGGCCCCTGGACCTGGGACCACATCTGAACCTTCTTGGCCTCCAGGAGTCCGTCCGACACGACCTTCACGGGGATCCAAGCTCCCCACAGAACACGCGCGAGAGCAAGGACTGGAAGCAGTGTGGCACGAAAAATCGGATCGAGCCCCTTGCCCAGCATGAGCGCCATCGTCCTGGACTTCCCTGCGCCGTGCCTCTCAATCGCCGAGAACATGAGACTCCGCATAGAATCCAGCTCCGTTGCCGAGGTACCTGTCACCGAAGCCCCATAGGATACACCAGCCTCCATGCCTGCACGCGCCACGAGCTGAGCCGCCACTCTCTTACGGGGACCACAACAAAACCTCCGAAGTCGATGTATTTTCGATCGCGCCGAACGAAGTCGCTCGTGTCGGACCCGTCGAAGCACCCGACGCCCACAGGTGAAATCAACTCCGAGATTTCTTTCATGTCGGGACGCCAGGGCCCCGATGCGAACAAGTTGCCGAGCAATCTCAGAACGCACCTCGCTGCTGCTTGACATCGCACGCGTCTTGTCATCATGCAGCTGTAGTCGGCACGCATCCAGTTCACGTTGCAACGCCGTGGACGCCTGAACTATTTCATGATTGACGACCGTACACGACCCAATTCTATGCAGAATAATATCGTCGACCACCACAAGCGGAGCCACCGACCGTCCTAGTGACCATACTCAATCGAGAGGTTGGAGTAGGGCAAGCTTGAGGGAAGTCGTGGCCCATCCGTCGCCAGGCAAGATGGTCTGGTCGACCTGCAGCTCGTCCGAAACAGCGGCGCCGAGGGTGAGGAACCTCGGTGCTCTGTACAATAGAACCTGGAGCCGCAACTGCCAGAGGGGAAAGCCTGTTCTCTACGCCGCCTCCAGGAGCCAATGGTGCTGAACCTGTTCGAATGCTTTCTCAGGTGGTCCATCATCACCTGGGCCGACGTCCATAGGCCCGCCTGGGCCCCTGTGCCTTTCGCTGTGGCCCATTCGGACCACGCCGACTGTTGCCACACAGCCGGCCCACGCGATTTCCCAGGTGCAGCCGAGAAATAATGCCGAGCATTCTTCACCTCCCACTCTATCGCAATAGGCATTCTCAATCTGGCTTGGACCCTGGCGACGACATGGAGCAGCGCGATGGGGCGGGCCCCGCCCAATCGCTTAGCCAAAAACGCAATCTTCGTGATCAGCGACGGCCACTCGGCCGCGGCCTCGGCGGCCGTGATCAAGCCGATCAAACATTCGACCGCGGAGTCGCACAACTCGCGTAGTCGCCCCGGCCTGATGGCACAGAACCCCAATCCAGACATGGGCTTGAAGGACCTCAGGACCCTGCGCATGTAGTCGAACGTCGGCCGTGGGGGCCTCTCCCCAAGATCCCCAGGCCAGCTGAGTATGGGATGCTTCTCCCCCAACTTCCACCGGCGACTCCAAGTTTTCTGCAACTTGTCAACCTCCTGCTGCTCATTGAAGGGCTTGGTGGGGCCCTCGGGGTCCATGGAGCTGCTCTGCCAGCCCTGGGGGCCCTGAGAAAGCGCGTGGAGCCCACCAGCACCTCCCGCAGACTGCTCCGAGACCCACCTCCTGAATTTAGCAGCACGCCGTTGCAGATCACGTCGGGCCACGCGCGAGGCCCCTCCCTTGATCTCCTGACTCGTGACGTGGACCACCTGCGGGTCCAGGTCCCAGACGGGGAGGAAGGTAACCAGGGCCCACCAAAGGTTGCCAATGGAGGGACCACCCAGTCGAACACATCCAGGAACATCTCGAATCAGTTTGCCACCGCACGAAGCGCACTGACCCGCGTAATAGGTTGTCCCACCTGAGAGGCAAACGTCATCGAAGCACCCAACTTCCGCAACCAGATGGCCTCGGGGGACACCTTCGGGAACTTCGGCGGCAGGGGAGGCTGAGAGCGAACCCACTTAGGACGAGGAAGCTGCGCTCTGCCGAGATGCTTCGCGCGGTCCTCCGCAACTTGGTATACATCACACCACTCATGCTCCGCTGCACTGATGAACATACCCCATCCCCTGGATAATTCCCCAACCCCCCCTGACCCCGTGGGCATGCTCAGGCGAATCTGCTCCCACAGAACGTTGAAGTCGGCCGAGGCACACCCTGGCGGGCGAACGACTGGAAACGGTCGTGGCACAGGGATGACACGCATCCACGGCTGGCTCAAACCCAACTTCAACACCAAGGATACAGCTGCGAGGGGGCTCATCGGGATCGAAGGCTCCGTCTGCACCTGGGCTGGCATCAGGTGGCTGGAGACAAGGAAGAAATCAATCACACGACACGCTGGTGTACAAGTGCCCACCTGTGGGGCCCACACCGAGCACGGCAGAACATCAAAGATACCTGCCGCTTGCAACTCCTGCGGGGTGGCATTGAAATCACCTCCGGTGATGAACGGCTTGCCTATGCATCGCACGTGCTCGGCGATGTCCAGCAGGAGACTAACATTGCCAGGTGACATACCCTGACCCGCATGCAAGTAGACATTCACCACAACAATGCCCTGCTTCGCAGATCCTGAATGACATGAAATTGATGCTCTTCCTGGTGCAATCATGGCAGTTCTACCATCCTCCACGAACCCCAGGCCATGTCGAGCAGGCACAAGCGTGAGCAGCCCGCCTGAACCAGGTAGACCATGCCCACACCCGGCAGCAGGGAGGGCGAACGCGTGCCATCCAGATTTGACGAGCTTGCCGACTGCGTCGTCACCTTGGCGCTGCCCCAGGTGGGTTTCTTGCACAGAGACCAAGCCTGCCTGTCGAACCAAATCCATTTCCAACAACGGTACGAAACTGGAGTAAGCATTCACGTTCACAGTCAGCACCTTCCACTTGAACTCGCGCTGGAAGCCGTCCACCGACGCTGGGCCTGTCGCCCCCGAAGGAGGCCGAGCATCCGTCGACGACCCCCCCTGGGAGGCGCGGGGGCTGGCCGTCGCTCCCCCGCCCCCCCGCCTGGCCGCTGCAGCCTGGCGGTTTGAAACCTTCACGAAGGGGAAATCCGTGTACACCGTCTCCTGAGCCTGGGCCAACGTCAGCAGGCGGCTGCCCCCAACGCCCTGACCCAGAAAGACGCGGTCCAGCGGCAGGAGAGGCGGCGCCTCCCGACTGTCCTGACTCGGCAGCGTTACTGCCCAGGGGGCCGCCGCCTTGTCGGCTCAGGGGTTGCGCCTCTCCTGCAGACGACCCGATCCGAGAAGTCGGCGCCGATGACCCAGTCGGCGCTGAAGTCCCTCTCCAACCTGCACCACCAGCACGCGCAGGTCGGCAGCACGCAATCCTGAGACCGCCGTCGCCGTGCTGCTCCTCGCCGTGCTGCCACTCCCGGCGGATAGCGTCAGCGGCCTTGCCCGACTCCCCCGCCCACACGGCGTCCACCTGGCTGCATTCCCAGATGATGTCTAAGTGCGCCTCTCCACTAGCTTGGCTAGGAAGAAGACGTGCCTCTCCATTAGCTGGGCTAGGAAGAAGACACGACATGAGTAGCCTCGCCCACACCATGCGCAGCACGCGCCCGCTTGCTGGCAATCTCAGCCTGCAGCTCCGCCACGCGGGCCCGACGCTTCTCCGCGTCGGGCGCGCGCATGCCACCGATGTGAGCGCCCTGCTCGCGTAGGAACTCGTCCCAGGCGATGTCGTCGTCAGCGGGCACGTGGATCGCGACGTCGCCTGGTGTCTGCTGGGGTGCCATGGCTGCGACGGCTCCCGCAGCGGGCTCCTCGCCATCGGGGCCCTCCACGTCGCCCGACGAGGGGGGCGCTGGGGCCTGCACGGCCACCGCCTGGAGCAGCGCGGTGAGCGGCGCGGCGATGTTGGCGCCAACCTGCGCCTCCCATCCTGGGTGGCCCTGCAGCACTGCCACCACCTGGCGGGCGGCCTCAAAGCCAGACGGCTTGGGCCTCTGCGGTGCGTCGACCCCCACCACGGCCAGGCGGTCGCGCTCGGCTTTGAGCACGGCGAGTTCCGCCTCGATGGTGGCCTGCCGCTCCTTGGCCTCAGCGAAGGCCAGCATAGCGGACACGGCGGCGTCACGAGCCTTTCGCAAGGCTCCCTCAGCACGAATTAGTTCATCAGCTTTCTTGTCCACCTGCTGCTGAGCGCCCTGAACCAGCTGCACCGACCCAGGGAGCCCATTCGCCTTACGCCAGAGCGTGTGTTTGAGCTTGTCCCGGGCACTTTGAGACAAAACGGCTGCAGCTGCATCAAGCTGTTCCGTAGACATCGAAAGCCAGACTTGCAACTGTTCATCACCGAGATGCCCAAATCCTGCAGACGAGGGTTTCGCAGGCGGCTTACCCTTCGACTTGTCCCCTTTGTCGGCACCCTTACCCTTACTCTTGTCCTTTCCCGAGGCTCCACTTGCGGCAGGCGGTCCCAGCAGCCACTTCCCACGGGGCCCCTCGATCCACGGCGGAGTGCTTCCAGGAACAGGACCAGAAGGGCAGTGGCCATTACAATTAGGCTGCCTGCATCGCTTGTGGAACCCGTAGTTCTGATACCCGCACACTGCGCAGCCCCAACAAGGCGTGGACATGGCGTGTGGTAAAAAATCGGAACTGAAACCTCACGTGACCCGGTCGTGAGGCGTCGCAAACGGGGGCCGCAGACTCCCCCACGCCAGTAAGGTCAAGCCCTGAGCCCGAAACGGCTACAGACTTGAGCCAAAATGGCTACGGACTCCTGCTCCTCCTCCTCCTCCTCCGCCTCCAAATCCTCCTCCTCCCCCTCCTCCTCCTCTCCCCCTCCTCCTCCAAAACCCTCCTCCTCCTTCTCCTCCTCCTCCTCCTCATCCTCCTCCTGTGCCTCTTCATGATACTCCTCTTCTTGTCGTCCTATTCCTTCTTCTCGCCTTGCATAGTGTTTCATTGAACACCAACGTGCGCACCACATCGCTGGGGCGCGCTGGGGGCGTGCGGAGTGGCGTAAGCCCATGATACACACGCGGGCCATTTCCAACTCAACCTTACCAAAGCGCATCAAGTCCTCTTATGAATGATCACACTACGATTGACCATCTCAAACTGGATGCCTTTAGCAATCCAGCAGGCTGGAAACGCACGCGACTTGAATCACATGCGGAACATGCGCAGACCAGTTGCAAGATACACATGCGCATGCGCCACACAGGGGGGTGAACCCTGGAAAGACATGCGTCGCCCAAATTTGCCTCCAGCTCTCTCCCGGGCTGGCCACGTCCTGCTCGGACCCAGCTGGGCCGCGCCGCCGGGCCCCGCCGCGAGCCTGAGCCCGAGCCTCGATGCGAGGCGCAGCGGTCTGGACGAGACGGCCAGTGGCGCCCGAGTCGGCAGCCGTGGCCCATCCGAGACAGCACGAGCGCTGCAACTCTAGAGAGGGAGGCGGCAGGCAAAAGAGCGCCTCGCTCCCGGCCCGCTCGAAATCAACATCACCACCACCACCACCATAATCGTCATTGTCATCATCGTCATCATGATCAGCAGCAGCAACAGCATCAGCATCATCACCCTCACCCTCACCCTGGTCATCGTCATCATCAGCACGATCACCGCGTCATCAGCACCACCACAACCACCATCGTCATCATCATCAGCATCGTCATCATCATCAGCAACAGCATCAGCATCATCACAACCATCATCACCACCATCGCGTGGTCATCGTCGGCAGCAGCAGCCGCAAGAACATCAGAATCAACGCAAACCACAGCATGACCATCGGCATCGATATCGGCATCCTACTCATCAGACGTTGGCTTAATCATTCGAATCAACATACCCATTGTAACCATCATTGTCACCATCGTCACCATCATCATCGCTGCTATCGCCAATCGTCATCACATCAATAGCACCATCGCCATCGCCGTCGCCATCACCACCATCATCGCACCGCTTGCCTCGCGTCCTCCTCATCATCGCCTCCACGCTCCCGCTGGGGCTGCTCGAGCTGCGGGCGGGTTCATCCTCAGGGCAGACACCCTCGTCCGATCCGGCTCCTTCCTCCTCCCCCCCAGGAAGGAGGGGGCATCAAAAGGGGGGAACAGCAGCAGAAGAAAATGAGGAGATGGGGTGTATCTAAAGGACCGATCCGAAACAGCCGACGCACGAACTAGCTACGCACACAGCTGCCGCACTGATGCTGCCTGATCGGAAACGCGACAAACCGGCTGCTGTTTTCACTGGCGCCGCAAGCCTCACCTCGTGCCGCGGAGAACGTGTCCGAAAGCTTGTAGCCTGGAAGCCAGGCTCGGCGATGGGGTGGCACCGAAGTCGGCGGAGGCGGGGATGCGGAGGGAGCTGCGTTGGACCGGTGGGTGGTCCGCACTGAGCCTCACCCTGCAGAGCTCAGACCCTGTCATGCGGGTCATGCTCCTCGCCGCATTCCAGAGCTTCCGCAGAGGCTGTTTCTTCCTCGCCTGCCTCCTGCGCGGCCACCGTCTTTCTCGCAGCGGGGCGGGCGGCTGTGCGGGTCGAGTCGCGGGCCCGTTTGGATTTGAGGCCGCCGCGGCGCCAGGTCTTCTTGACTTTCGTCGAGAACACGAAGCGCTCCCGTGTAGCCTGCAGGCATAACTCTTCGCCAAAAACTCCGAACTGATTCGCGAGGTTCGCGATGAGGCCAGTGACGGAATCTTCGGGTCGGCCGTTAAACGAGCCTCCTTCGGTCACCTCCGCGAACTTCCGTTCAGGGAACGCGCGAGGCCACGTGCAGCACTACCCTGGTTCAGGATGATGGCTGCACACTGCTGAGCGCTGTCCATGTCCGTGGCGAGTACGTTCCACGCGGGCAAGTCCTGCACCCAGTGGCGAAATGGGTACACAGACTCGCGTTCAGGCGTCCAGGCAGATTGCTGACACATGCTGTTTCCTCTGCCGCCGCCCCCACCTTGCTGTCCAGCTCCTCCAGGCATCATGCGAACAAGCCAGGGCAAGGCGATCACGGAGGGGATGGGAATACTGCCCAGTAGTACCAAGTTGGAGATCCTCATGTGAACAAAGCCGTCGCTGTTCCCGAACTGGCTCCTTGGGGCTCGGACCTGCACGGGGACAAAAGCCATCTCGACACTTGGAGCAGTCGTAGTATAATTGGAACCCTTGATAATGCCGAAGGGTGTTGAAACAGGTACGTTAAACGGGCTGAAACCACTCGGGGTGTGCAGCGTGGACACGAATGGAAAGCCAGCCTCACCGCGATCTTCCGAACCTAAGCGCTGGCCAAATAGCGCGGTATAACACAGGAGTCTGGGCCACACTGCCAATGCCGGGAAGTTGTTGTGGTGAGGGGGCCAGGGCATCGCTGCCCCCCCCTGTTCTAAGCCATTCGCCCCCCGAGAAACATTGCACTCACAGGGCTACTTTCGGTCCTAAGCGTTGGCCTCGTCGCGCCGTGGGCGCGTTGGGCGAATTCCAGTGAGGGTTGCAGAACAGCCGTAAGCACAAGCTGTTTAGGAAATGGAGGTGGCACCAATGCGGAGAGTGAAGGAAAGGCTGATACGCGTCCACATCGCACTCTGCGCGTCTTCCGTAGATCGCAAACTGGGATCGCTCCCAGCTCCGCTACCAGCTAGAATTACGCGGGTTGGTGGCATTGCGAGAGAGAGCATGGCGGCAATACTGGTGCATAACGGTCACTTCACTCAGGAAAAAGAGCTGAAGCGCTGGCGCTTGAGCTCAGACGGCAGTCAGACGGACGAGAAGGAGGGAGAAGGTTGGAGGGTCAGGGGGGGAGGAGGGAGGAGGAGGAGGAATGACCAGAGCAGAATCAGAAGAAGAAGAAGAGGAAGAATAGAGGAGCAGGACCAGGATCAGAGCGACCACTGAGGAGAGGAGGAAGCCGGACCCGGCGCGGCACGGCGGGGTTCCCCGAGGCCTCGCCGCTGTCTATCAGGAAGAACGCGGGCTCCGAGCTGCTGGGCCGGTGACCCTGGCCCATCACCATCCCTCCCTCCTCCCCTCCTGCTTCTCCTGGTCCTGCCAATCTCTCATCCTCCACCTTCTCCTCCCCCTCCTCCTCCTCCTCCCCCTCCTCCTCCTCCTCCTCCTCCTGCTCCTCCTGTTTCTCCTCCTCCTCCTCCTGCTCTCTCATCCTCCTCTTCCTCCTCCTCCTCCTCCTATGATTATTATTTGTATTATTCGTATTGTTATTATTATTATTAAAAAATGATGGAAAGTACTCGTAATATTCTTCTTCTTCTTCTGAATAGTAGGCCACTTCGTCTTATTAACAGTATTAGCACGATAACTAGCATTCGTATTCTCAGTATCCGTACTCTTCTTCGTAGTCGTAATACTCGTAGTATTCCTAGTGGTAGTAATTCTCGTATTAATATTACTTGAATTAGCACTGGCATTAAAAGTATGTAAGTTGGTATTGGCATTGTAAACACTATGATTCGTCGTTGTAGTAATGGTATTGCTCGTCGTACTTGTAATAATAGTAGTCATCTGCTCCGATTCGTATTACTACTCGTCGTCGTGTTATTATTATGATTCGCCGTCTTCTTAGCATTAGTATGATTATAATGCTTATGCTTAGTATTGTTAGTCTCCTTCTTACTAATCCTCCCCATCCTCCTCATCCTTCTCTTCCTCCTCCGCCGCGTCCTCCTCCTCCTCCTCCTACTCCTCCTCCTCCTTCTTCTCCTCCTCCTCCACCTACTCCGCCTCCTCCTTCTCCTCCTCCTCCTCCTCGTCTTCCTCCTCTTCCTCCTCCTTCTCATCCTCATCCTCATCAACTCCTCATCATCATCATCATCATCATCATCATCATCATCATCATCATCATCATCACCATCATCATCATCAGCATCATCATCCTCATCATCATCAGCATCATCAGCAGCATCATCGTCAGTATCATCATCATCATCATCATCATCATCATCATCATCATCATCATCATCATCATCATCATCATCATCATCATCATCATCATCATGATTATCATCATCATCATCGTCTTCATCAGCAGCAGCATCATAATAATCATCCACATCCGCCACCGCGGCCTCCTCCGCGGCCACCTCTTCCTCCTCCTCTTCCTCCTCCTCCTGCTCGTCCTCCTCCTCCTCATCCTCATCCTCATCCTCATCCATATCCTGCTCTCCTCCTCCTCCTCTTCCTCCTCCTCCTCCTCTTCCTCCTCCTCCTCCGCCAACTCCTCCTCCTCCTCCTCCTCCTCCTCCTCCTCCTCCTCCTCCTGATCATCATCATCATCATCATCATCATCATCATCATCATCATCATCATCATCATCATCATCATCATCATCATCATCATCATCATCATCATCATCATTATCATCATCATCACCATCATCATCATCATCATCATCCTCATCCTCATCCTCATCCTCATCCTCATCCTCATCATCATCATCATCAGCATCATCAGCAGCGTCATCGTCATCATCGTCATCATCATCAGCATCGTCTTCATCAGCAGCAGCATCATACTAATCATCATCACCACCATCAACATCATCCACATCCGCCACCGCGGCCTCCTCCGCGGCCACCTCATCCCGTTCGCCCTCTCTCTTCCTCCTCCTCCTCCTCCTCCTCATCCTCCTCTTCCTCCTCCTCTTCCTCCTCCTCCTCATCATCATCTGAATCATCACCTGAATCATCATCTGAATCAGCAGCATCATCAGCATCATCATCATAATCATCGGTATAAGCACCATCATCATCAGCATCAGCATCAGCAGCCGCATCATCGTTAAAATCCTCGACAGCAGCCGCATCAGCATCAGCATCGTCATCAGCAGCAGCAGCATCATCATCAGTTGCATCAACAGCCGCATCATCAGCATCAACCTCATTAGCGGCATCATAACCAGCAGCAGCAGCATCAGCATCATCAGCATCAGCATCAGCATCAGCATCGTCGTGATCAGCAGCATCACCAGCTTCAGCGTCAGCATCATCATCAGCATCAGCATTATCATCATCATCATCAGCAACATCATCATCATCATCATCATCATCATCATCATCATCATCATCATCATCATCATCATCATCATCATCATCAACAGCATCATCATCATCAGCATCAGCATCATCAGCATCACCAGCAGCATCAGCATCATCAGCAGCATCACCAGCATCAGCCGCAGCAGCATCGGCATCATCACCATCACCAGCATCAGCATCAGCATCAGCATCACCACCAGCAGCATCACCAGCATCATCATCATCATCATCAGCAGCATCATCATCATCATCATCATCATCATCATCATCATCAGCATCATCATCATCATCATCATCATCATCATCATCATCATCATCATCATCATCATCATCATTATCATGAGCAGCATCAGCATCAGCATCAGCATCAGCATCATCAACAGCAGCAGCATCGCCATCATTAGAAACAGCAGCATCATCAGCAGCAGCATCAGCAGCATCATCATCATCAGCAGCAACATTATCGTCGTCGTCATCAGCAACAGCATAAGCATCATCATCATCATCAGTTGCAGCAACATCAGCAGCAGCACCAGCATCATCATCATCATCATCATCATCATCATCATCATCATCATCATCATCATCGGCATCGGCATCAGCATCAGCATCAGCATCAGCATTATCATCAGCCGCATCAGCATCATCGGCATCAGCAGCATCATCGTTATCAGAAGCACCAGCATCATCAGCATCATCGTCATCAGCAGCGTCATCAGCTTCAGCATCAGCATCATCATCATCAGCATCCACATCATCAACAGCATCATCAGCAGCATCAGCATCATCAGCAGCAGCATCACCAGCAGCAGCATCATCAGCACCAGCATCAGCATCAGCAGCATCACCAGTATCAGCATCATCAGCATCATCGGCATCATCACCATGCTCATCACCATCAGCATTGTCATCGTCATTACCATCATCATCGTCGTCACCATCGTCATCAGCATCATCATCACCATCACCATCATTAGCATCATCATCATCATCATCATCATCATCATCATCATCATCATCATCATCGTCACCAGCATCATCATCATCCGCCGTCATCATCATCGCCATCATCATGATCATCATCATCAGCAGCATCACCATCATCCCCATCAGCAGTATCGTCATCAGTCTAATCATCATCCTTATCATCATCAGCAGCATCATCAGGATCCTCATCATCATCATCCACCTCATCCTAATCCTGGTCCTCCTGGCCCTCCAGCTCTTGCTCCTGCTCTCACCTTCTCCTGCTCCTGCTCCTCCTCATCATGGTCATGCTCCTAACGCTCCTCCTGGTCTTCCTGGTTATGCTGCTCTCTCCTCCCGTCCTCTTCCTCCTGCTCTCTCCTCGTCAGCCTCCTCCTCCTCCTGCTCCTACTTATCCTGCTCCTCCTACTCTGCCTCCGCCTCCTCCTCCTCCTCATCATCCTCCTCCGCCTCCGTCTCCACCTCCACCGAGCCCCGTCCTGCCCGGCGATGTACTCGCCTTCCCTGTGCCGCTTCTTCCTCAAAGCCTCCGCGACCCGCGGGATGTCGGCCGTCGGGAGCTGTTTCTTGAAGATAGGCACCGACCTCGGCACGAGGAGGATGAGGAGGAGGAGGAGGAGGAGGAGGAGGAGGAGGGAGGAGGGAGGAGGGAAGAGGAGGGAGGAAGGAGGAGGGAGGAGGAGCAGGAGGAGGAGGAGGAGGAGGAGGAGGAGGAGAGATCAGGAGGAGGAGAGAGCAGAAGGAGGAGGAGGAGAGAGCAGGAGGAGGAGGAGGAGGAGGAGGAGGAGGAGGAGGAGGAGGAGGAGGAGGAAGAAGAAGAAGAAGAAGAAGAAGAAGAAGAAGAAGAGGAGCCAGGAGGAGGAGGAAGAAGAAGAGGGGCCAGGAGGAGGAGGAGGAGGAGGAGGAGATCGAAGAGGAGAAAGAGGAAGAAAGAAGAAGCTCGAGGGATGGCAGCGCTCGTCACCGAACAGCAACGCCACCAATCTTGAGCCGCATGCCGGGAATCGAAGCTGCTCGACTTCCTTGCCTTGGGCGGTAGGCCTCCGGAGCCTTCAGACGCCTCCCGTAATCCCCAGAAAGCTCTGGGAGCCTGCCGGGCTCTCTGGGGACCTGCTCTGCAGGAGGACCCCAAGGGAGGGAGAGGGGGGGACGAAGGAGAGGGGACTCGCATGAATGACTCTAAGATTGGCCATCCAGGTGGCACAGAGAGAGAGAGGGCAGCATCCGCGGCGATGGTCTCATCGGGCGCGGCCCAACCGACCCCTGGCAAAGCATCCCCTTCCGTGACGTCACCCTCGCCCTGCAAGCTCTCCTCCGGCCCCATGCAGACGTCCTGGGGCGAGGCGAGGGGACCCCACGGAGGGGGGTGGTCTGCCAGGGGTCCATCAGGCCAGCCCGGGTCTGAGGCCAACGCCGCCATCGCTGGCCTCCGCTTCAAATCAAGACTGTCCGCGGTGCCAGGCCAACGAAGCAGGGGCGGCGGAGGAGGAGGAGGAGGAGGAGGAGGAGGAGGAGGAGGCCCGCCGCGCGTCGCGCTCCACGGCTCGCCGCCCACCGGCGGCAGCAGAGGCCCCCGCCGAGCCCCGCGGACGGCCCGGAGAGCTGCTCAGAAGCTGTGTTGCGAGCGCGCAGTCGCGCGAAGCGCCCCCGCCAACTCCGACCCCAGAGAGGCCCCGGGAGGCCCCGGGACGGAGCAAGATGGGGAAACCAAAAGGTACAGAGACCGCTACACCCCGCGGACCTCTCCCGGGGTGCCTTCTGACCAGAATTTCGAGGCTAAAAATGGGACAACGAGGAAAGGGTAGAGGTATGGGTACCTTCTCCAACTCTGACAAGAGGGAAGCGCTGCCTCCAGAAGCCGCGGGCAGACCAACTCCAAGCGCGCGCAGGCCCTTGCCTACGGGGAACCCCTTCCAGCGGCCATCTACAACGGGGACTCCACGAACGGGCACTTTGGCCAGCGACCCGACGAACTCAGCCCTCCCCGATGTGGGCAAGCGCTGCAATGCCAAAAAGAGGCCCTAGAACAGGGTAACATTCGGCAAATCTCCAAGAAGTACCCGTCCGTGAGGACCGGTTACGGTGCCGCTGACTCTGTTGGCCCACACCAGAGGTGGTCACTCCGGCGAAGGGTCACCCTCACATGCAGCCGGAAGGAGTACAGGCGGCGAGCGAAGGGGGGAAGTGAGAAGGGGCGG
This sequence comes from Prorocentrum cordatum, assembly GCA_963575745.1. Classification (NCBI taxonomy): domain Eukaryota; class Dinophyceae; order Prorocentrales; family Prorocentraceae; genus Prorocentrum; species Prorocentrum cordatum. The sequence goes on from CAUYUJ010001825.1 coordinate 296,295, forward strand.
GCCTTCTCAGAAGGCTCGGAGGTTCCCGGGCCTCCTGAGACGTCTCCTGAGCCTGCCCCGAAGACACAACAGAAACTTCTCAGTCCCGACTCCTTGTGAGCGTTTTTTATATTCGGCGTTTCGACACTGGGCGGAAAGGGGGGGGAGGGAGGGGGGTCTGGCTCTGGACCTCTGCTTCGTGCGACTGGTTGCAGCAGAGCGTCCCACGGAGGGAGGCCCGCCTGCTCGAAACAGGGGCCCAACAACAGCCGAGATCGACTCCCGGAGGGGGGGGGGGGGGGGGGGGCGGATCGGCAAACAATGCACCAGAGAAAGCAGAGCAGCACCCTCTGAGCAGGCCTTCTCCTCCTCGCTTCCCCTCCTTCGCTCCCGAGGGAGGAGGAGGAGGAGGAGGAGGAGGGAGGAGGAGGAGGAGGAGGAGGAGGAGGAGGAGGAGGAGAGGAGGAGGAGGAGGAGGAGGAGGAGGGAGGAGGGGAGGGAGGAGGAGAGGGAGGAGGAGGGAGGAGGAGGGAGGAGGGAGGAGGGAGGAGGGAGGGAGGAGGGAGGAGGGAGGGGGAGAGGAGGAGGAGGAGGAGGAGGAGGAGGAGGAGGAGGAGGAGGAGGAGGAGGAGGAGGAGGAGAGGAGGAGGAGGGAGGAGGGAGGAGGGAGGAGGGAGGAGGGAGGAGGAGGAGGAGGAGGGGAGGAAGGGGGGGGGGGAGGCGGCGGAGGCGCCGCGGGCACCCCCGGCGCGGGCCGTGCTCTCCCGGGAGGGCCCCCTTCCCCCCCCCCCCCCCCCCCCCCCCGCGGGGCGGCGCCGCGAGCTGGGTCGGCCTGCCCGAGCGAGGCCTCGAGCATTGCACGCCCGCGGCCATCTCTCGTGCCACCGGGAGGAGCGCGCCGAGGAGGGAGCGAAGAGGGCTTTGGTTGTTTCCGGCCACGCCGAGCCGGGGCCGCGGGTGCAGTGGAGTCCCGTGCCAAGAAGCACCCTGCTTGCCTCCAGGGTGCGCCAGGTGTCTTGGGTTTCGATGCCTTTGCTGCAGAGAGCGTGACGTCCCCACGCCGAAGAATCCACGGACGCCCTGAGGTCTCGGGGTTAGGCTTCTTGTGGCAGGTTTCTTGTGGACTGGCCTCCACTGTATGCTCTCCGACCTGGGCCTGACGAAACGGCCCGAGAACCGGAGCAGAGGCGTCCTGAACCCGGAGTGGTCCCTCTCTCAGCGGCCCGACGGCACAAGCGCCCGCCGGGCCGAGAGAGGGCAGGACTGGTCCGCATCGCATCCGCAGCGCGGGTCGAATCGGGACGTGGGCTGGATCGGGCTGCGTCGGCACGGGGCCAGAGCCGAACCGGATCGGCTGCGCCAGAATGCGCACCGGCGCCCATGCATGTCGGGGAGGTGCCGGCCCGGGTCACTGCAATGACCCGGGCCAGTCGGGCCCTGCAGGGTCCTGCAAGACCCTGCGAGGTCCTGCACGCTGGCCTGGGTCAGGGCACCCCTGGCTCTGCAGGATCCTGCAAGATCTGGCGCTCTGACTCGCCCCCGTCCAAAAGCTCCCGATCCTGCAGGCCTCGGGCCACACCGGCGCCGTCGAAGGATCGACGTCGACTGGGAGCGGGCTGGCCCAGATCGGTGTCGGATCGCATCGGCCGGCCCAGTGGACCCCGGAGTTAGGCTGGGCATATGCCCTCCTAGAGGCGGATTTGGGAGGAAACCCGACAGATGGTCAAAACAGGAGCAAGAATGGTCGAGCCGCCGGCCCCAGAGGATGTCTGCACCAGTCTTGGATGTTCCTCCTGTGCAGGCCTGGAGGCTGAGAGACCCAGGCCCCCGACGTCATGATGTCTGCACGGCCTCGGCCCCTTCGCGGTCTCGGCCCCTGCGCGGGGGCTGCCAAGAGAAGGGCCCCTGGCCCCCCCAGGGTGCCCCCAAGCTTTTTGTTGCTCAGCTTGGGAGGCCCCCCTGGGGACCCCTGGGCCACGCGATGGGGTGATCTGGAGGCCGTGGGGGCCTCCTGGGGACTCCTGGGGGGCACACTGTGCCAGGGGCACTTCTAGGAGCACCCGACCTTCCCTGGGACTGGCTCTTCATCACGAGTCGTGGCTTAACGGTCCCCCCTGAGGCCGAAACACACACACACACATACATACACTCACTCACTCACTCACCTATTCACTCACTCACTCGCTCACACACACACACTTTTTGCGTCGGCGGCGAAAGCAGGGGTCGTCTGAGCTAGTGGTACACACACACAAGAAACTGGCCTGGCGAAGAACCCGACCCTGCAACGGGCAACTATAAGCAGGACGGCTCGGTACACAAAACACTCTGAAGGATCCACAGTGTCCCTGACAACCTCGCCAAAGAAGGTCAGACCGCGAACAAAGTTCGCCATTCACGCATGCACTCTCACAGGTCGACTCGCAATGGGGAGAACGAAGATGAACGCGACGCTCCGCAGGACGGCACGATGGTGACGCCCTTCAAAGCATGGGCAGAAACTCAAGAACAACATGCGGCAAAGGACGACCGGCGTGCGTGAGGGCCACGAAACGCGCGGGGAGTGTGCCAAAATGGGCGGAGCGACGCCGTGCGAACGCACCTGCTGGGGAGAGCTCCCTGGAGGGCAGGAAAGGCGTGAAGGGTGTGCTGGAACTGGCGGGGAGAATCCGTGCCAACGCACCCGCTGAGGGGGGGCAGGAAAGGCGAGGGGTGTACCGCAATGGGCGCGGCGACGCCATGCAAACGCGCCCACTGGGGCCCTCGGTGGAGCTTCCTGGGGGGCAGGAAAGCTATGAGAGGTGCATCGGCGTGGGCGGGGCGACGCCATGAGAACGGAAACGTACGGGCCCTCGGTGGAGCTCCTTGTGGGCATGAAACGCGTGAAGGGTGCCACGAAGAGGGCGCGGCGGCGCCGTGCGGACGCACCAACTGAAGCACTCGGTGAAGCTCCCTGCGGGAAAGAAACGAGTGAGGGGCGTGCAGAAACGCAACGCGTGAGAGGTGTGCCGAAATTGAAACTGGCCAGGGCGGCAAGAGGAGGAGAAAGAGGAGGAGGAGGAGGAACAGGAGGAGGAGGAGCAGGAGGAGGAGGAGAAGCGAGCATGAGGAGGAGGAGCAGGAGGAGCAGGAGGAGAAGGGAGGAGGAGGAGGAGAAGGGGGAGGAGGAGAGGAGGAAATGAGGAGGAGGAGAGGAGGAAGGAGGAGGAGGATGAGGAAGCAAGGAAGGAGGGAGACGCGCGGCGCTGCGGATTCAAAAAACGAGGGCCCCACACACGTAGGAGGGCTGGGAGAACAAAGCAAGACTCACGATTTCGCGACCTCTTCACGACGCAATTACGCCTGGGGGAAGGGCGAGAGGGGCAGGGGACGATGAGGCCCGACGAGGCTAAAGGCCTCGTAGTTGGGGTCCGAGAAGGTGGGGTCGGAGGATTGCACCCCATCGCCGATGCATCGGCACGTCGGCGTGGAGAACATCGTGCTCCACATCGAGCATCGAACCGCATCGCCGATGCCTCGGCGATGTGGCGCGATCCTCCGATCCCATCTAACTTTTCGAAACCCGTGAATAGGGAGCCCAGAGAGAACGCACGCGCCCAGACTACGTACATGAACGCGCCCCCCAATCTGCGACACCGGCCGCGCGATACGAACGTTCGCGCAATGTGCACTCTCGAAACCAACGTGGATTCATGTACGTGTACTTACTTCTTTCGCTCCTGAGCGTATTGAGGCCTCCTAGATGGGGTCCGAGTAGATGGGGTCGGAGCATCGCCGCGCCTCGCGACTGCATCGGCGATGCGGCGAGATCCTCCGACCCCATCTACCCCAACCCCGTCCAGGAGGTCTGGAGTCCAGGCCCAGAGAGGAGATTTGGGTGACCCAAGAGGGGGTCCAGCTGAAAGGGGGTGGTGCAATAGATTTGGGGCAATTGTATTGCAAATGCACGCGCAGGAGAATTGTATTGCATTGGATTGCGAGTAATGTATTGCACGCGAAAATCCAGCAATACATTTGCGCCCCGGAATGTATTGCACGCCCCAAACGTATTGCAACCCCATAAATCTATGGCACCAAATCCTTTGCACCACCTCCTTGTCGTTGGACCCCCTTTTGGGTCAACCCGAGGAGAAGGTGGGCCCGCGGGCCTCAGGAAGGCCACGCGCTCCGCGAACTCCTCGTCGGCGTCGGCGCCCGCCGCCCGACCCCCGAGCCGCACCGAGGCCAGGCACGCCGGCAGGCACCCGAGGCACGACATGCTGCGGGCGCGGGCTTCGAGCCCGCACCTGGCCCCGGCCAGCCGAGCCTCGAGACAAGCTGGCGGCGGAGAGGCGCACCCGTCGGCTCCACTTCGGTGGCAGGCGGTTTGCTTGTTTCTGGGCTCAACATCCTTCGCTTGGAGAGCAGATTGTGAGGATGTCTCAGGCGGGGCGCTGGTTTCAGCACCCCTAAGGGGAGCCGCCAGGGGTGGTTGCACGGGCTCGTTCGCGGCCATTTTGTGGGGATGTCTCAGGCGGTTTGCTTGTTTCTGGGCTCAACATCCTTCGCTTGGAGAGCAGATTGTGACGATGTCTCAAGCGGGGCGCTGGTTGCAGCACCCCTATGGGGAGCCGCCAGGGGTGGTTGCACGGGCACGTTCGCGGCCATATTGTGGGGATGTCTCAGGCGGTTCGCCTGTTTCTGGGCTCAACATCCTTTGCTTGGAGAGCAGATTGTGAGGATGTCTCAGGCGGGGCGCTGGTTTCAGCACCCCCGTGGGAGCCTCCCATGCCATCTCGTCGGCTCTCGCGAATCGAAGCTAGTCGACGCCAAATCGACGCTCATCGACGCGAGTCGACGCTCACCGACGCTAGATCGGCGCTATCTCATCGACGCCCCGACGCGAATCGACGCTAGCCAACGCTAGAGACGGAATTGAAAGGATATACCAGGCTCCTATCATTTGCTAACGTACTACACGCAAGAGCGACCCTGGGTAAGGGTGACCTTTGGTGCGCGGCTTTCTGGGCGCAGCCGGGGGACCAAACACAAGCGCTCAAGGTCCTACTACCGCGGCGCGTTCGGCGATATCGAGGGGCCCCACTCTTGCGAAAGGGTCACTCTTACGTGCAGCCGAGCCCAGACGTGCCCTGAAATCCTGGCGTTGCCCTTTTTGAACAACGGTCGTTTCCGCTCGGCTTCGGCCCCCAGGACCCTCACAGATCGTGCTGGCTCGGAAAATGGAGTAGAAAGATGGGGTCCGGGGCTCCAGTCGTGTTAGTCACGATGCTACATTGTTCATGAAACGTCGGATATCCGAGAGTTCGCGTCGTGAATAAAAACAAAGCGGAAGGTTCCTGGCCATTTTCGGCCTCGGGGGGCCCTCGGGCCCCAGGATCATCCAGAACCGACTCGTGATGGAAAACGGGCCCTGGAGAAGGGGCCTGGACTTCCAGAGACAGTACAATGAAAAAATCCAGCACCGCATGTCTGGGGGAAATGCGCAATCGCATGATACAATTCATTGGATTCATGACAGGACGGTCAAGACCGTTGTCTCATCGGATAGAGTACGATGCACTGTGTCCGCGCATATCTGTGGCGTGCTTGGGATGTTGGCACACACGCGCAACTCGGGGACACCATCCATAATCGCAAGCCACTGCAACTGGCGCGGAGGTGCTTTTCTCCGTCGCCTCTCTCCGCCCTCTGACTGCCAGGAGCTCTGCCCTCGGCCCTCGAAGGGCGTCCACGCGGAGGGCTTCACAAACGCCTTTGGCCCACGCCGGGCCTGTGGAGGCCTCCTCGGCCTGGGAACCTCTGGAGACCTCAGGGGCTCAGGGCCCGGGGCGGCAGCAGGCACAACCCCTGCCACCTGCCTCGTACGCGGCAGGGGGCAGGGCGCACCAAGGCGCGGCCGCGGAGTTGCCTGACCACGGTTGAGCGTAGCATCGCTGCCGCATCATGAAGAGCCCGTGGCTGCGAAGCTGTCGCCGTGCTGGTTGCTTTGACTGCGCCCGAGTACACCAAGCCGGCACCGCGGCAAAGCTCACTGCAGGAGGAGGAATTCGCCCTGGAGACGGACGGCCGCGCGTCGGAACAAGCGGCGCGCCGACATGGGCATTCGCACGACTTGCCCTCCCGCGCCGCCATGGCGCCCCTCGCGCGCCGTCGCCGCCGCCCGACCTGGCCGGCGCATCCTGCTCCAGCTGATGCAGCTACGCCTAACGTCAACGTCATGATGTTGAACCGGGTGACAGCATTTTGAGAGGCTTGCCCCCCCCGCGCCCGCCTGGGCGCAGCCCCGCGCGGTCACCGCGCGCTGCCGCTGGAACCCGGTCCTGGCCCCACATCCAGCAGGCGCCGGCCCGGTGCAGCAAAGCCTGGCAGTGCTCGGCAACGTGACGCACCCCCAGATGGATCATTCGCACCTGACAGCTGCTTGGGGCTTCTGTACTGACGCACTACTGGTACCTTGCTTCCTACGCTCTCAGCGCCTGCAGCCTGGGCTAAGGTCCTTGGGTGTGGCGGTGATGCCGCCCCGCGTCCACTGCCTCTGCACGGCAGTCCCAGCTGGTCGCACTGGCGCGCTCGCCATGAAATTCTTTCACCTGTGAGTACCCTCCCCCCTCTCCGCTCCCTCCGCGGCCGCCCTGCCCCCCCGCACCCCCCCCTCTTGCATCCGGACGATGAATGAATCGAATGTCCCCGACTACTGCGAACGCCCGTGCGGATTGCCTCTTCCGTGCGGCGACAGAAAATGTGAGCCAGAGGTGGGCAGACAAAGGGAGGGGGTGGACAAACGTGGAGGCTGAAAAATACTAAGGTCGAAGCGCAGGTGGCCAAGGCTGGAACAAAAGCGCCCAGGGCTGGAAAGAATCCGAAGCAGACGGGACGTGCTGGCCAGGATTCGAAACACTGGAGAGAGACTCGCCACGGTTGGAGGAAGTGAAAGAGAAAACACCATGATCCACGTGTCCGAATGACAATGAACCCATCAGATCAGCGGCATGCCATGACAGGAGCTCTCAGGCTAGTGTTTGGATGTTCCTGAAGGCCAGGGCCTTTTCCACTTCCCTGTTGACGACTCCACGCGTTCCTCCTCTTTCGGCAATTCACCCTTTCACCGACAGATGCCATGGCGTGAGACCAGCAGAAGAGAGAAAAGCTGGCGGAGCGGTCAGAGTTTGGATAGGAGCCCAAACTTGGGCAGACCCAGCATGCCTCTCCGCCGTTGGCCTCTGTGGAGGAGTGGAGGAGGCCTCCAGAGGGACCCCTCACTTGTGCAGACAAAGCAAGCCTCACCTCTTCTCTTCCTGCTTCGCCTCATCCTCCTCCGCCTCCTCGCCCTCCTCGCCGTTCGTACCCCTCCTCGTCCTCCTCCTCCTCCTCCACCTCCTCCTCCTCCTCCTCCTCCTCCTCCTCCTCCTCCTCCTTCTCCTCCTCCGCCTTCTCCTCCTCCTCCTTCTCCTCCTCCTTTTCCTCCTCAAACACCCACCCTTCATGCTGTACAATCCGCGAATATCATTATCCTTCGCGTCCTCCTCTTCCTCCTCCTCCTCCTCCTCCTCCTCCTCCTCCTCCTCCTCCTCCTCTTCCTGCTCCTCCTCCTCCTCCTTCTACTTCTCGTCATCATCACGTTTATCAGCATCATCAGCATCATCAACATCACAATCATTAGCATCATCATTAGCATCAGCATCAACATCAGCATCAACAGCAGTACCATCAGCATCAGCATCATCCATCATCATCATCATCATCATCGTCATCATCATCATCATCATCATCATCATCATCATCATCATCATCAGCATCATCATCATCATCATCATCATCATCATCTTCATCATCATCATCATCATCATCATCATCATCATCGTCATCATCACCATCATCATCATCAGCAGCAGCATCATCAGCATCATCATCCTCATCATCAGCAGCAGCATCAGCATCAGCATCAGCATCAGCATCATCATCCTCTCCCTTCCCCATCCTCTGCCCTTCTCCTCGGCCCCTCCGCCTCCCTGCCCATCATGCCTCTGCTGCCCGTCCAAAAAGGACAAGTCAAACGCTCTCGCGAGCGCATCCTGGCGAATCTGATGCGCACCCGATGCCAGATCTATCACCCCGATGATCCACTGCATCAGTGGAAGCCGCCCACGTAGGGCCGAAGCAGATGGGGCTGGAGGACCGCACCGCATCGGCGATGCGTCGGTTGTATGAGTCAGCTTGGAAGCTCGTGCTCACTTGCATCGCTTGGGCTTGGTACATTTTTTCCCATCGGCGTCGCCCTGACAGGGGCGCTATCACGGTGTAACGCTTGACAGTCGCCGCCTCAGACAAGCCGTACCGAAGTACCCTGGGGGACTAAACCCACACTAAGCAGAAAGGCAGGGATGAACCCACAGCATGTAGCGCCGAAGGGCTGAACCCACAGTAAGCAGGACTGAACCCACCGCAAGCAGTGCCGAGGCACACTGGATATTGGTCCAACCTGGCCAGGCGGGGGCCCGCGCCCGACGAGCGGTTTGCTAGTTGCCAGGGCACGGGTGACTGTAACACCAGAGTGCACGGGGCCCAGCTCGAAGGCAGATGGGAGCGACATCGGCACAGCCCGTACAAGAAAAACGAAAAGCTGCAGCGTGTCTCAGAAGGTACACCACAAGCAAGTCCGCCCATCAAAACACCAGAGGCCGCCTCCGAGATAGGGGTCCAGAGCAGATGGGGTCGGAGGATCGCGCCGCACCGCCGATGCATCAGCAATACACCGCCAATGCACCAGCGATGCATCGGCGACGTCGGCGATGCACCGGCGACGCCGGCGTGGGAGAAGATCGGGCTCCACATCGAGCCGCACCGCCGACGCATCGGCCATGCGGCGCGATCCTCCGGCCCCATCTGCTCGGGCCCCATCCAGGAGGCCTAAAAAAAATGCCCCGAAGGACATCACACGCACGTCCGCCCAGCAGCTCACGGAGTGCCCCGCGCCGGACCCGGGCCAGGCTGCCAGGACGCCCTCGGCACACGCGGGCGGCCGAGCGGGCGAGGGGCGACCTCGGCCCCCTTGGCGGGCGGGCACGGGCCACGGCGGCCGGGCCCTGCGAGGCGGGGGAGCGGCGGCGGCTACCGCTCCTCGGCCAGCGCCCGGATCTGGCGCTGGCAGTCCACCAGAACCTGGCGAGTGCTCAGGAGCATCTCCTGCGCGGACGCCCGGAATGGATACGGAACAGGTGGGCACGGTGCCCAACAACACGTTTTGGTCGGCGGGGCGAGAGCGAACCTCTTCCGCTAAAAGCACGTGCCCAACAACACACGCTGTCCCAAGCCAACGGCGGCGGCTGCCGGGCAGGCGGCCTTCTGCCCCAGACGGACACAGTCCGCGGCGACATCGACAGCGAGCGCTGCTCAAGATGAACAGGAACTGCTGTTTGTCTTTGCACCCGTTCTTTCCGTACCCACTTCGATCGTCCCGATCCTGGACCTTGAGGACGTCGCCGCGCACCTCCTCCCGGAGCCCGCCGATCATCACCGAGGGCCCTATGAAGTCCGCCTTGGAGGTGTCACCCCGAAGCATCATCAGCGTGGCCAGCATCTCCGCGAGCGGCAGCTGGCCCTCGCGGTCCTTCTTGAAGATGCGGAAGATGCTCGCGTTGTCGGTGCCGAGGTTGATGTCCAGCTCGTCCAGGACGCACTGGACATCCTCGTCCCTGAGCACCTCGTTGAAAGCACCCTCCGAGAGCGTGAGCTGGGAGGGGTCGACCGCGAGGTTGATTTCCGAAGATGCGGGCGAGGCCGCTTCACTGAAGGCCTTCCGGGGCAGGAGCCAGGCGGAGCCGAACACCCTCCTCACCAAGCCTTGGACTGGGCTCGTCGCACTGTCCGTTGCCTCGAGGTCACGCGTCTTCCTGTAGGTCTCGCTGATCAACACGATGCGCTGCACCAGCTTCTCCAGGGCCTTCTTGACGTGCTTCACATGGTACTTCTCCTGCCTCTTAATCCTGGTGTCCTGGGCGGCAAGGCCTCGCATGGTGGACTCGACAAAGACCGCCGTGATCCGCCGGCCCCTTATATAAAAACTGAATAAGCGACACAAGGTCAGGTTTGCTGCTCCCTGCGCCAGTTCCACTTTCCAGTTTCCAATGCCACAGTCCTGCTCTCTGCTTCCTACTGTAAACTGTTGAGGCCCGCGCGAAGGGGGGGGAGCCGAATAGGGCCCGGTTGTCATACCCGAATCGCGTTGTCTGAATTCCTGGGGGGCCGTGGGACACTTAAAAATACATCAGATTCGCGTTCCCGACGCAGTATATTTTCGCAGATTACATCGTATTCGCGTCCCCGAAGCCACGACCCCTTGCAAATTGCACCGCGCTCGCGTCCCCGAAGCGACGATCCCTCCTTAAAAACTCCATATATCCTGCAAATTACTGTACATTCGCGCCTCTGGGGCCACGATCCCCCGCACATCACGCCACAGTTGCGACACGATCAAATGAAAATGATACAATACTCGCGCCACCAAGGCCAGCAACCCTCGCAAATTGTACAAGTATTGCGTCCCCGAGGCAATGAGGCAACAAACCTTCCTAAGTTATACGAGATTCGCCATTAACCCTTTGCAAGGTAAGCAATTGCTGCGCCCCCGAAGCGACAACCCTTTGTAATTCCTACCAGCCCTCTGGGCGTACGTGGTCTAGGGCGGCTCCTCTTCCAACCCCCTTCCCCTTCGGGGAGCGGTTTATCCTTGTTCTTTATTATTATATACCCCCACCTACCTCGTATTCCGGCGGATAGCAAATCAATCCAGGACCTCCCATCCGGACTGTACCAAAAAAAAACAATACAAAGTGACCGTTTTTCTTCTCAACATCGTCTTTCCTGTCGTCGGCGATGCGGAAAGCGTGGCAGGAATGGGACGCGGCGCGCATCGCGCGCGGCAGTCAATCTGGGCCCGCCCATCCTGACTGTAACCAATCAGTACCAAGTCTTAGTTTTTTCCTCTCAGCATGGCCTGCTTTGTCGCCGACGGTGCGAAATATGTGGCAGCAATGGGACGCGGCGCACATATGGGACGCGGCGCACATCGCGCGCGGCCGTCAATCCGGGCCCGCCCACCCTGACTGTAAAAAATAGATACAAAATCTCCGCTTTTTCCTCTCAGCATGGCCTGCCTTGTCGCCGACGGTGCGAAATGCGTGGCAGGAATGGGACGCGGCGCACATCGCGCGCGGACGTCCATGCGGGCCGCGGGCCTTCCCATCCTGACTGTAAAGAACAATACAGAGTTGCCGTTTTTCCTTTCATCATGGCCTGCCTTGTCGTCGACGATACGAAATGCGTGGCAGGAATGGGGCGCGGCGCACATCGCGCGCGGACTTCTGGGGCAACCCCAAGGCGGGAAGGGCCACCTTATTTGTCAGAAGCGATGTCATGATGATTTTCCCTGCCCACATAGCTGTTCTTGTCGTCCACCCCGCAAAAATTCATGGCAAGAATTGGGCGCGGCACAACCCCCTCCCCCCCGCTCGAAGTGAATGAAATGACCTTCTCGCTTGGACGCCGAGCGAAATTTTCTCAAAGTTGCGCTCCCGCTTTGGCTCGGCGCACGCTTCTAGCTCGCCAATTCATTGGGCGCCGGGGCGGTCCAGGAGGCCCTGGGGTGACGAATGCCTGGGAGGTTTTTGCTTGTTCATGCTCTTGGAGGGCCTCCTGAGGCTCCGCGCGGTTTCTTGGCGCTACGGCCGCCTGGAACAAAGTGGCGTCTTGGAACGATCTTTCGGCGGCTGAGGGCTACTGCTACTACACTACTACTACTACTACTACTACTACTACTACTACTACTACTACTACTACTACTACTACTACTACTACTACACTACTACTACTACTACTACTACTACTACTACTACTACTACTACTACTACTACTACTACTACTACTACTACTACTACTACTACTACTACTACTACTACTACTACTACTACTACTACTACTACGACTACTACTACGACTACGCCTACGACTACGACTACGACTACGACTACGACTACGACTACTACTACTACTACTACTACTACTACTACTACTACTACTACGACTACGACTACTACTACTACTACTACTACTACTACTACTACTACTACTACTACTACTACTACTACTACTACTACTACTACTACTACTACTACTACTACTACTACTACTACTACTACTACTACTACTACTACTACTACTACTACTACTACTACTACTACTACTACTACTACTACTACTACTACTACTACTACTACTACTACTACTACTACTACTACTACGACTACTACTACTACTACTACTACTACTACTACTACTACTACTACTACTACTACTACTACTACTTACTACTACGACTACGACTACGACTACGACTACGAATACTACTACTACTATACTACTACTACTACTACTACTACTACTACTACTACTACTACTACTACTACTACTACTACTACTACTACTACTACTACTACTACTACGACTACGACTACGACTACGACTACGACTACGACTACGACTACGACTACGACTACGACTACGACTACGACTACGACTACGACTACGACTACGACTACGACTACTACTACTACTACTACTACTACTACTACTACGCTGCTACTACTACTACTACTACTACTACCACCACTACGCGCTGGCACCCAGTTGCGCCAGCATTGTTTCTTTTGTTGTGGGAGGGCGGAACGTGTCCGTTGTTCCCAACCCTCCTGCGTTGGGTTCCCAACCCTCCTGCGTTGGGTCCTGCGTTTCTCCCTTCCTTCCCACCCCCTCCCGTCCCTCTCTTCCCCCCTACCCTTGACCTCGCCATCCCTGGGGGGCTGCGATCTGTGAAACTGTCGCCACGTTCGAGGGCTGCTGGGGGGGGCCAGCACAGTGGGTACTCACCGCGGACTCAAGTTAGACCTCGCCATCCTTGGGGGGCTGCGATCTGTGAAACTGTCGCCACTTTCGAGGCCTGCTGGGGGGGCCCAGAACAGTGGGTACGCACCGCGGACTCAAATTAGACCTCGCCATCCCTGGGGGGCTGCGATCTGTGAAACTGTCGCCACTTTCGGGGCCTGCTGGGGGGCCCAGCACAGTGGGTACTCACCGACCTCGCCATCCCTGGGGGGCTGCGATCTGTGAAACTGTCGCCACTTTCGAGGCCTGCTGGGGGGCCCAGCACAGTTTCAAATTAGACCTCGCCATCCCTGGGGGGCTGCGATCTGTGAAACTGTCGCCACTTTCGAGGCCTGCTGGGGGGCCCAGCACAGTGGGTACTCACCGCGGACTCAAATTAGACCTCGCCATCCCTGGGGGGCTGCGATCTGTGAAACTGTCGCCACTTTCGAGGCCTGCTGGGGGGGCCCAGCACAGTGGGTACTCACCGCGGACTCAAATAGACCTCGCCATCCCTGGGGGGCTGCGATCTGTGAAACCGTCGCCACTTTCGAGGCCTGCTGGGGGGCCCAGCACAGTGGGCACTCACCGCGGACTCAAATTAGACCTCGCCATCCCTGGGGGGCTGCGATCTGTGAAACTGTCGCCACTTTCGAGGCCTGCTGGGGGGCCCAGCACAGTGGGTACTCACCGCGGACTCAAATTAGACCTCGCCATCCCTGGGGGGCTGCGATCTGTGAAACTGTCGCCACTTTCGAGGCCTGCTGGGGGGCCCAGCACAGTGGGTACTCACCGCGGACTCAAATTAGACCTCGCCATCCCTGGGGGGCTGCGATCTGTGAAACTGTCGCCACTTTCGAGGCCTGCTGGGGGGCCCAGCACAGTGACGCCACAAGCAAATTCAAATCAGACCTCGCCATCCCTGGGGAGGGCTGCGATTTGTGAAACTGTCGCCACTTTCGAGGCCTGCTGATGGGGCCCAGCACAGTGACGCCACACGCAGATTCAAGCTAGACCTCGCATTCCCTGGGGGGCTGCGATCCGTGAAACTGTCGCCACTTTCGAGGCCTGCCGGGGGGGCCCAGCACAGTGTCGCCACGCGCGGGCCCAAATTAGACCTCGCCATCCCTGGGGGGCTGCGGTCTGAGATCCCCGCCTTCGAAGTGGCTAGGGCTGCTCAGGGATTGTAACTAATCAGCTTTGTCTAGTCCTTGTTCTGTAGCAAGTGTCCTGCGAATGTCCCGAATTCCGTCTGCAGACATATGTAACCCTCGTTCCGTCATCGCCCCCTTTATAAAGTGTCCTAAACTATTTGCGCCCCGCGTTTGCGCAGGGGTTGGGCACGTCGCCAGGGTAATTCATTTCAACATGGCCAGTCTTGTCGTCGACGATGCGAAATAAGTGGCGGGAATGGGACGCTGCGCACATCCCGCGCGGACGTCAATGCGGTGTCCTGGGGTATCCTCCACTCGCAGTGAAAAGCCCTGCGCAGCCCCCAGTTGTGCCATCACTGTTTCTTATGTTGTGGGAGGGCGGGTGGGAATGGGCATGCCATGCTTGACCCGCTCGAGCTGGCTAGCTTGACCCCTCCCCCTACCCCTCCCTTGGACCTGGACGGGGCTGGTCGCGGGTAGTTGGAGCGCCCAAAACGGCCTCGGCGAGGAAGCTAAAATAATTGGTTTTACTGAGGTGTTGGCTCCATTTTGGCCTCTTGGGGGGGCAACCCTCATTGAAGCTCCCCTCTTCTCTGATCGATTTCCTCCAGGATGGCCCCAAGAAGCGCCGGAGAGGCCCCAAGAGGTCCCAAGATGGCCCCAAGAGGCCCCCAGGAGGCCCCCAGGAGGCCCCCAAAAGGATCCCAAGCGGCCCGAAGAGCCCCCCCCGAGGTACCCAAGACGCCAAGAGCCCCCCAGGACCGCCGAGAGACCCCCAAGACGTCCCAAGAGACCACCAAGAAGCGCCAAAGAGATACCCCAAGAGGCTCCGAGAGGCATCCAAGAGACCTCTGGCCCTTTAGCTTGCCCTCTCCTCTTGCTCCTCCTTCATCCTCCTACTCTTTCTCTTCCTCCTCCTCCTCCTCCTCCTCCTCCTCCTCCTCCTCCTCCTCCTCTTCATCCTCCTTCTCCCCACTCCCTCATCCATCTATCCAGCCTCCTCCTTCTCCTCCTTTGCTCCCGCACTTCCCTGATCACTTCAACTCGCCTGGACATATTTTCTGGATAGGCTGATGGGGATACGCAAAGAATCTAGAATTACTCAAGTGTTGGGGCCCAGAGGCAACATAACCCCGTAAAGTACACACCCTTCGCGTCCCCGAATCAATGATCCCATATTAATTACGCAAGACTCGAGCCCCCGAGGCCACATACCCTCGAAAATTGCTCAGTCCTTGCGTCCCCAAGGCAACAAACCTTTGTAAAGTATTACAGATTCGCGTCCACGTGGCCATAAGCCCTTGCAAATTTCAGCAGATTCGTATTGCCGAGGCCCAGAGTGCTTCAAGGCGCCCGAAGATGGTTCCAAGACGGCCCAAGAGGGCCCCAAGAGGCCCCAAGAGCGCTCCAAGAGGCCTCCCGAGAGAGCCCCAAGAGGCCAATCATCGATGTTACAAAAGGTTCTCGCATGTTCGGCTTTCCGACGCTCCAAGATGGCTCAAGAAGTTCCCAAGACCGCCCCAAGACAGCCCAAGACGCAGGCCCCAACAGGCACCCAAGACGCGCCAAAGAGGTCTCCAAGAGGCCCAAAGATACCCCGCGAGGCCCCAAGAGACCCCCAAGAGGCGCCGAAAAAGCATCCAAGAGGTCCCCGAGAGGCTCCCCACGACACCCCAACACATATACAAGAGGCCTCAGACCCACAACCCAGACACGGTGGCGGAATGGACAAAAGGCCACTGGGATCCGCCGCACCCTGTTGATTCATCACAGGGGTGCCTGGCGTGCTAGACGATTTCGGTTTTGGTGATTCGGCCCGTCCCGCCAGGGTGCCGGGAAGGACCTCCGGGACCTCTTCCCTCAAAAAATCCTCCAAGACTGCTCAAGATGGCCTCCAAGATGGCCACGTTCGCCCAAGATGGTCTCCAAGTTCGCCCAAGATGGCCTCCAAGACGGCCCAGGAGAGGAGGAGATGCCTCCAAATCCATCCAAGCACCCTCCAAGACGGCCCAAGACGGCCCAAGAGGTGCCCAAGAGGCCTCCAAGACGGCCCAAGAGGCCCCCGAGAGGTCCTCCAGGAGGGCCCGAGGAGGCTAAAATCATGTATGTTTTTTTAAGTTTTTCGTATTTGCTCCTTTTCGGCTTTCCGACGACCCAAGATGGCCCAAAAGGCCCCCAAGATCGCCCCCACAGCGCCCAAGAGGTCTCCAAGATGGCCTTAGGACTGCCCAAGAGGCCCCCAAGACGGCCCCAAGAGGCCCCCAAGACGGCCCATTAAGACGCCCAAGATGGCCTCCAAGACGGCCCTGGAGCACCCCAAGAGGGTCCCAAGTCGGCCCAGAGAGGCCCCCAAAACGGCTTCCGACGGCGTCGGACAGGCCAGGAGCCCACCAAGATGGCCGAAGTTGGCTCGAAGCTGGCCCCAGACGGCCCAAGAGGCCTCCAAGAGGGCCTCCAGGAGGGCCAGAAAAGGCCAAAAACACTGATTTCCCTTAGGTTTGTGAAGGATTTTGACATTTGCTTCTTTGCGGCCTTCCGACGGCCCGAGACGGCCCAAGAGCACCCAAAGATCGCCCAAAGATCGCCCAAGAGGGCTCCAAGATGGCCCCAGAACGGCCCAAGAGGCCCCCAAGACGGCCCAGGAGGCTTTTAAGACGCCCAAGATGGCCTCCAAGACGGCCCTGGAGCACCCCAAGAGGGTCCCAAGTCGGCCCAGAGAGGCCCCCAAAACGGCTTCCGACGGCGTCGGACAGGCCAGGAGCCCACCAAGATGGCCGAAGTTGGCTCGAAGCTGGCCCCAGACGGCCCAAGAGGCCTCCAAGAGGGCCTCCAGGAAGGCCCGAAAAGGCCAAAATCATTCCCATGGGTTTTTGAAGGATTGTGGCATTTGTTTTTTGTTCGGCCTTCCGACGGCCCGAGACGGCCCAAGTGCCTCCAAAGATCGCCCAAGAGGCCCAAGACGGCCCCAATAGGCCCCAAGTACAGCCCAAGATGCCTCCAAGACGCTCTAGATGGCCTCCAAGACGGCCCAAGAGCCCACCA
>CAUYUJ010001825.1:320884-325884 GCA_963575745.1 Prorocentrum cordatum
GAGGACAAGGACGTTCCTGACGACGATGATGATGTGCAGGTGGCCGTCTCAGATTATGATGTGGACACGTATGCTTCCATCCAGGCGGAGTGGTCGGTGGAGGCGAAGGATCTGTTGTGGCAGCAGTTGGCGCCCACGTTCGGGAAGGAAAAAAATTACCCTGTTCAGTCAAGAAGGGTCGCTTTCGGCAGTCGTCTCTCAGCCCGCTATTCCTGAGTTTGTGCCTGGCGCATCAGGCAGCTGAGCATGAGGCTCAGGACCTTGGCGTTGAGTTTGCGTCGTGGGTTTCTACCATGGAGTTGTATCATCTCGAGTTGTAGAAGGTGGACCCCATGGCGAGAAAGCAGTACCGTGGTCGCTCGAGTCTTCATGGGCCTCAGCTGGGTGCGCATGCTGGTAGCAAGCCGTATCCGACCGTCGCTGATCCCAGTGCTCGTTGGCGGGGCACGATTGCTAACTTGTTCGACGAGTTGGTTGGACAGAAAGGTGATAAGTGTGACCTTCCACGGGCACGGCATCTTCGTGATCAGCTGCGGCAGCTTGCTGGAGCTATCCCGCCCACACAGATCGTGCCTCTGCCTACGCGTCGCCGTGATCGGTGGCTGCGGAGTCTTCGGACGTTGGAAGGCGCGTCGCAGGATTCTCTCCAGGCGTTTGCTGAAGGTGCGCGGAAAGCCTCTGACCAGGCTCAGCGCGCTGTGGCACGACAGCGGCATCAGTCCTTCCGCGACTAGGTTCACCAGCAGGCGGTGTTGGGCTGCGGCGCGCTGCATCGGTTTGTTCGAGATCCCACGGCTGAAGTATCTGAAGTCCGAGTCGGAGGATCTACGCCGTGCGATGCTGATTGTGTGATGGAGGCCAAGGCAGCGGCCTGGTCGGCGCTGTGGACGCCGCAAGGCTTCGACTACTGCCAGGCGCTGAATAAGGTGCTGAACCGAGCTTGCCAACTGGCGCCCCAGGACGAGCTGGAGCCCCTCACGCTGGACCAGCTGGAGGAGGCGCTGCGCTGAGCGCGGGGCATCGAGTCGGTCGGCCAGAGGGACGTGTGGTGGCTGCCTGAGTCTGGCCGCCGTGCGCTGCTTGCTTTGTTTCATCGGATTGAGGCCAAGGTCGCTTGGCCTTGGCAGTGGCTCACAGCCATCATCGTTCTTCTGCGCAGACCTGATATGCGAAAGGATAGCGCCATAGGATTGCTCACTTGGCTGGGTCATTTGTGGAGCCGCATGCGGTCTCGGCCTGCGGAAGCGTGGGCTTCGGCTCGCTCTGGTCCTTGGGACGCCGCAGTTCGAGGCAACAGCGCTTTACGAGAGGCTCTGCTCAGGTGTCGTGCTGACGAGGCGGCGCTTGCCTCTGCCCTGCCTGAGTAGTGTCATGCCTCAGCGTTGTGGGACGTTGAAGCGTTTTACGACACGATAAGGTGGGAGCGCGTGGTCGATCATGCGATCGATCTCGATTTCCCCCCACACCCTTTGGCCTTGGAAAGCATCCTCCACATGGGGCCTCGGCCTCTGCTGCGGGATGAGGGGTGTTCGCTCCTCCCATTCTTCCTCGCGGGGGGTTCGTTGCGGGCGCTCGCAGGGCCCCCGATTTCTCGAAATGCCAGGTGTTCGAAATGTGCGAACGCTCGAGTGCTAGCAGTGCTCTCGTTTCCCTTCGCACGTGGATCGAGGATGTCACTCAGCGAGCCGAGGGATCGAAGCGAGATGTAATTCGGGAAGTAATCCACGCCAGGGCTGCGTTTGCTTCGGGCTGCGATCGGGAGCAGCTTAAGACTGCAAGTAAGTCGACCACTGTGGCGCCTGAGCTCCCAGCGGCGCGTGCGGCCCACGCTGGCCTGGGACCGAAAGACAGCCAGGGCGAAGTGGCCTCGGTTGCGGCGGACGTGGGCATCGAAAGGGGCAGCGGCGCTGCAGCTGCCGAGCCCCGTCGCTCCAAGCGTCCGGGGCAGGCCACCCGCAGAGCCTGTCGAATTAACACGCCAGCTGCTGCGGCTCCTCGCAAAATCGGGTCGCGGTTGATCCTCACTGGGGCTTCGCCGCAGGCTTCCTGTGCCTGGAAGGTTTTCGGGGTCGGGCCTTCGGTCCTGCGGAAGTGGCGACGGGCCTTAGCTAGCAGTTTAGCGCGTGGCACGGCAGGGCGCTGTCTCACGACCCTGCTGGCCTTGGAAGTTCGGCAAACGGATCCAGCGTTCACCGCGGTCTTCCAGCTGCTGGAGTCTCGGTTTCAGATCGTTGCTGCCTTGCCAGAAAAAGGAGTTGCTCGCATGCGTGCCTGTTGGAAGTCCACGGTTGATCGTATCGACAGTCTGGGCCCCCAGCGCAGGTGGCACAATATTAAAGGACCCGTGTCGGCTGTCGTCGCCACCATGACGGCCCTGGGATGGAAGCTCGGTGGGCCGTGGTCTTGGGTGTCTCCTGAGGGTGATGTCTTCGCCATTCCCGATGAGTTTCGCTCCCTGGCGTATATGGCGTCGGACTTTAAAAAGGAGGTGGACCGTAGCATCGAGGCGCGTTTATGGTCTGCTGCCGCCGAGTTCCGCAATGGGGGGGGGTCTTGTATCAGGCGTCGACCTCACGGTCCCGTGGCGGCACCATGCGTCCTTGCGTCAGAAGTCGGTCCAGAAGTGGGGCCTGCTGCGGGCGGTGCTCACGGGGGCCGTCTGGACTAGGTCTCGCATCCAAGCTTGTGGGGGAGAGCGTGAGCTCACCTGTCCCCGCCTTGGTCGGGCGCCTGCAACGGAGATCCAGCGATTCTGGGCATGTCCCTGCAATGCCGAATTTCAGCGGATTGATGAAGCGTTGCTGCTGGTATTGAAGGGGCCGAAGGACACACAAATAAAAACACGCAGATAAAACTATTCCCCATATTTCCCCATACTTTCTGAGTTTCTGTCTTCCCCCCCCCCCCCCACACACACACACACACACACACACACACACACACACACACACACACACTTCCCATATTTTCCCATATTTTCTGGGGAATCGAAGATTAATTGTGTCTGTGTGTTTCTTTTCCTCCTGAGGTATGCCCTGCTTCTGGCTTCGCGGTCTCGTGCCCCGCGAGTGGACGCACGTCCTTTCCCCCCATCCCCGACGACCCGCTCCTCTCTGCCGCTGGTGCGTGTGTTCCTGGTCCTCTTTGAAGGAACTCGCATCTGGTGCGCTGGGGACGCGAGCGGTGGGGAGCTTACGAGGGATACAGTCGGGGCGTTGACCTCAGGAACCCAAAATAAGGAACGAGGCCCCTTTTCTCCATAAGTTAAACTTCGATGTCCGATCGAAAACAAAAGGAACACCTGAGACAAGCTGCGAAACACTTAAGGAACACGGAGCCCCTCCCCAACGAAAAGGGTTCCTTCTTCAGGGCCCCGACTGTAAGCGTCTGAGGCGGGTGTCTTGGGGCGTCGCGGCTTCTGGCCATGATGTGTTAACCCTGCCCCCCCCCCCCGTGTCGGATGCCAGCATAAGTTTTTAAGAGGGGGCGGGATCACGGGTAAGCAGTCTGCGAATCGTGGGGAGCTCTGGGCCCGCTTGGCTTTCCTGGAGTCTGCTTACCCTCAGGCGTGTCTGGGTTATATAGCGGACTCGGCTTATGTTGCCCGATGCTTCGCTCGTGTCCAGGACGGCCTTTTGAAGCGAATTCAGGCACACGTTGATCTCTGGAGCCGTGTCCAGAGCGCTCTGGATCGGCTTGGTGGTGTGGTTCTCATCCAGATTCCGAGCCACCTCAAAGTTGAGGATGCCATCTACCGCGGGCTGAACCCTGGAGTCGTGTTGGCGAATGCCGTGGCTGACGGGGTTGCGAGTCATTTCGCGAAGCAGGCAGGTTCAGGTCCGATATGCGGTTTCGGCGCCCGTCAGGTTCGCTGATGGTCTCGCTCGAAAGGTGCAGAATCATTTGCTCGACGTGATGTCAGATGTGTTGGAGCGTGAGGGCAGACGCCCTCCCCGACCCCCCAAAGAGAAGGTTCGGAGATCGGCTCGTCAGTTCTTGCGTGCTGCTGCGGTGAGGTCGTCCCATAAGTGCCCCATGATGTGTGGAGACTTCGCGCAGCGTCAGAAGTGCGGTTGCTCTTCGACCGCCCGTGACTTGACAGCGTGTTTGAATGCGCCGTGTACGCCCATGGCCTGGTCAGGTTCTGTCTTCCGTCCGACGGCTGCAATGCGTCGTCTTGTGGACCCGTCCCATGCCGTGGCGTTCTGGCCTGAGGCTAACGTGCTGTGGTGTTTGACGTGTGGAGCGTATTCTTCACAGCACTTGCGTGAGCTCGGGAATGTTTGTACGGGCCGCCTCGAGGCGGGGGCCCAAAATCTCCCCAGGATTTCCCAGGACAAGGTCCCTGGCAGTCTTGTTGTTGGGGAAGGAGCGGAAGGAGAGGGCTAGAGCGAGAGAGGGGGAGGGAGAGAGAGCGGCGAGCGCGGCCCCGCGCGCGCGGCGCGTGGCGCCGTTCGGGGACGGCGCGGTCGCGGCCGACCACGCGGCGGCCGTGGCCGCCATCAGGCGCCGCCCTGTTTCTCCCCCCACCCGCGCGCCCTCCTGCGCCTCCTGTCGTCCCCCCGTCAACCTAGGTGGCATAGGCTGCCTCCTAGGTTGGCCCTTTGTCCCTTGTCGTTGATCATCGAGATCGCTCGCTACATACGTATATATATATATATATATATATATGCACACACCACCTCCTCCTCCTCCTCCTCCGAATTCTCCTCCTCCAAATCCTCCGCCTCCTCTAAATCCTCACCCTCCTCCTCCAAATCCTCCTACTCCTCCTCCACCTGCTCCTCCTCCTCCGAATTCTCCTCCTCCAAATCCTCCGCCTCCTCTAAATCCTCCTCCTCCTCCTCCAAATCCTCCTCCTCCTCCTCCTCCTCCTCCTCCTCCTCCTCCTCCTCCTCCTCATCCTCCTTCACCTCCTCCTCCTCCGAATTCTCCCTCCTCCAATTCCTCCGCCTCCCCCTCCTCCTCCTCCTCCTCCTCCTCCTCCTCCTCCTCCTCCT
>CAUYUJ010001825.1:330884-340884 GCA_963575745.1 Prorocentrum cordatum
AGCTTGTGCACCACAACCGCGTACGTGAGCAAGTTGCTAACGTGTACGGCTGTGGGACCTTCAGGAAGCCAATCTGTACGCACTTCTGTATGCACCTGCCCGTGTTGTTGGAAGGGGCTTTCTGGTTGACTACAAACCGTCGTAAGCATTGGCAAGGCGAGGCAAGCGGCATGCACGGCGCGTTGACAACACAAAAGACGCGCACTGTGACTGCTAGCAACTGGCACGGCCGTAAAACATTGCCCGAACAGTGGGCAGGGGCTTCTGGTTGACCCCGAGCCGTCGAGGCTGAGAGATGCGTACCACCAACACCTCAAGAGAACGAGAAAGTAGACAGCACAAGAAATAGTAGCATAGGAGGGGAATGCGAAGTACAAGCCACATAAAGAAGAAATTGCGGTTGGCAAAAGGTACTGCTGCAGAGAAATATGCAGCTTGCGCACCACAACCGTGCACGTGGGCAAATTGCTCACGTGTACGGTTGCGGGACAATACGGGAGCCAACCTGTATGCACTTCTGTATAGACCGGCCCGTGTTGTTGGCAGGGGCTTCTGGTTGACCCCAAACCGTCGTGAGCATGAACAAGGCGAGGAAAGCGGTATGTACGGCGCGCTGCCAACATAGGACGCACACTGTGACTCCTAGCCGATGGCATGACCGTAAAATATTGCCCGAGCAGTGGACAGGGGGTTCTGGTTGAACCTGAGCCGTCGGGGCTGAGACAGACGTAACACCAACATGTCAAGAGAACGAGGAAGTAGACAGCACAAGACATGGAAGCAGATGAGGAGAAGACGAAGTACAGGCCAGACAAAGAAGGAAGTGCGGCTAACAAGTATTACTGTCGCAGAGAGAGATATGCAGTTTCCGCACCACAACCGCGTACGTGGGCAAGCTGCTCACGTGTACGGCTGTGGGACATAAAAAAGCCAGCCTGTATGCACTTCTGTATAGACCTGCCCGTGTTGTTGGCAGGGGCTTTCTGGTTGACTACAAACCGTCGCAAGCATTGGCAAGGCGAGGCAAGCGGTATGCACGGCGCGTTGACAAAAGAAAGACGCGCACTGTGACTGCTAGCAGATGGCACGGCCGTACAGTATTGCCCGAGCAGTGGGCAAGGGATTCTGGTTGACCCCGAACCGTCGAGGCTGAGAGAGGCGTACCACCAACACCACAAGAGAACGAGAAAGTAGACAGCACAAGAAATACTAGCATAGGAGGGAAAGGCGAAGTACAAGCCAAATAAAGAAAAAGTTGCGGTTGACAGGTAACACTGCTGCAGAGAAATATGCAACTTGCGCACCACAACCGTGCACATGGGCAAGTTGCTCACGGGTGCGGTTGCGGGGCAAAAAAACATGCACTTCTGTGTAGACTTGCTCGCGTTGTGGGCAGGGGTTTTCTGGTCAACCCCAAGACGTCGCAAGCAAGAACAGTTTGAGGCAAACACTCTGCACGGCATGTTGCCAAAATAGGACGCGCACTGTGACTGCTAGCAGGTGGCACGGCCGTAAAATATTGCCCGAGCTGTGGGCATGGGTTGCTGGTTCACCCCGAGCCGTCGAAGCTGAGAGGCGCACCACCGGCATATCAAGAGAACGGGAGGGTGTAGGTAACAATTGTATGAAGAAAGACGGAAGTAGAGCAAATGACGTAAGACGCGGTCGACATGCAGTGCAAATGGCGGCACGTATGGTTCTTCGAGTGGGGTCGTACCCTGACAAGGAACCCAAGTGCGCAGAGCGTGCTGGCTGGAAGAGGAGGGTGTCCTGTAACAGGGTCCCTCACTTGTAACTCGCAACGCTTGGGCCGCGAACCAGGGTTTTAAAGGCGGGCCCAAAATCTACAACTACTGAGAGTGAGGAATCACGAGCGTGTCGGAGCAGCGCGTCGGAGTGACAGAGGGGTGTGAGGCGCATCGGTGAGAAAGGGATCGGCATAAACGGGAGAGTCGACAACTGTGCGCCCGTGGCTGCACACTGTGCAACTAGGGAGAAGGCTCAGATGATGCTCTTCTGCGGTAATAGGGGAGGTACGGGTACTGGAGGTGGATGTCGTGGCAGGCTGCTACCATTGTGTACTTAGTCCATAGTTTGGCATGTGTCGTTTAAGCTCGTAGGTTTGGGCTTGGGTGGTGTCTTGTACAGTCTCACAATCTGCTTGGGCGGAGGCTCTTTGAAAAGTACTCCCGTTCGGAGATCGTAGAGACTGTTGATGTAGATCTCGTAGCGCGTCTGTTGTGAGCGGATCCTGTCGATCATCCTCCTCCTCCTCCTCCTCCTCCTCCTCCGCCCGACACGCGATGTCGCTTCGCAAACGCACCGAAAGGAGGAACCAAACAAGGCGGGGCTGTCTCGTAAACGCCCAAGGCCGTTTGGCAAACGCCAATGATCGGGTCCGGGTGGCTCTTCCTCCCTTGACTCCTCGCTCAGCGACGCGTTCTCGTCGCGCAGGGCCGCGACCGCGGCGCTGATGTCGGCCTCGCGCTGGCGGAGGAGCCGAGCGAGCAGGTCGCGGAACTCTGCGTCCGGCGCCTCCTGGGCCAGCATGTGTGGCGCGCGCCCCGCGCGCGGCGGCGCGCTGCTCGAGTGGTCCAAACTTGGGCCAAAATGGCTCCGGCTTAGGCTCGGTGGCTTTCACTGGCTGTCGAGCGTCGAGAGCGCGCAAACATGGATTAGCGATCCATGGATTTGGCGCGCGGTCGCCGAATGCATGGATCGCGGGAGGTGCCCTCCCCAAAATGCTGCCGGTGCCGCCTTGTTCGGCGGCAGAAATCCGCGTCGCAAATCCACGCCCCCTTGATCCATTTTTGCGATCGCCTGTAAGTGGTCAGATCAGTTGGATCGAATGTTTAGGGAGGTAACATGGCCGGGACTGCCATCTGTTGACGTGCGAGGCTGCTGCGTGGGAGGCTCACGGACACCGATAGAAGGACAAGGGCATGATGGATGTAGTTGGAGGTCCTCTTCCTCCCGCTCTGATTTGCGTGGCACCGCGATAAGCTGGACCAGCCAGGAGCCCACGAGCGTGGCGACCATCTCGCAGTCCGCAGCCCACAGAGACGGCGAGGTCCTGATCGCCGCCCCCCAGGGATGGCGAGGTCTGGTACGAATCCCCGTAAGACGTCACTGTGCTGGGCTCTCGGGAACGGCTTCGCAGTTCGCAGTCCCCGGCCCTCGAAAATGGCGACACTTGTTGGCAATTCGCAGACAGGCTCACAGCTCGCAGATCCCTGGGGATGGCGAGGTCTCATATGAATCCCCATAGGGAGGGTCACTGTGCTGGGCCCTCCAGCAGCCCTCGAAAGTGGGGACGGCTTCGCAGGTCGCAGCCTCCAGGGATGCCGAGATCTAATCTGCGTCACCGTGCTGGGCTCCACAGCAGCCCTGGTAAGTTGGGACAGCTTCGCAGGTCGAAGCCCCCCCCCCGCGGGAGGAAGGAGCCATGGTAAGAGGCAGGTAGGAGGCAAGCAGGTAGGAGGCAGGAGGGAAGAAAGGAGGAGGACTGCGGGAGGGAAGGAGGGAATGAAGACCGCAGCAGAACGAGAACCCTTGACTGGAGGGCAGGGAACTAAGAGCAACTGAAAAATAACTAAAAGCTACTGAACGCCACTAACAACCACTACACATCGAAGCGCTACTCAAAGCCACGAAACGCCAGACCAGAAACAATTTCCCAAAAAGGAGCTCCCAAGAAAGACTACTAAAGAACGTTCTGAAAAAAGACTGACTGAACGTCAGCGATGCGTCGGCGACGGCGAGGCGGATGCATCGCCGATGCAGCGCAATCCTGCTGCCCCATCTATGCTCCAGCCACGTTTGCACGACCTCGACTCCGACAGGGAGACTTGGATGAGCCGGATGCCGCATGTCGAGAGTCGCGTGCCTGACAACGATGCCTGGGCATCTTTTTCTCCGTGGCGTTAGATGAAGGTCTCGGCCGACACCACTGGCTGGCGCGCCCGCTGGGACAGAGGCAGCGGAGGCGGCCGAGCCAGCACCGCTGGGCAGGCTGCGGAGTACATCGGGAACACGTCCGCGGTCGGCCGCACCGAGACGGGGGGGTCCTGGAACAGCGCCCGGGCCTTTCGGCGCGCAGCCCTCGCGAACTGCCGCGCCCTGTCCGCGGCCGAGGCGGCATACGTTGCGGCGTACCTGGGCGGGGGGGGGGCAAGCATGCACGGGCACCGCCACTGCACCCACGACCCTCTCACGGGCGGCGTTCTGACCACGACGTGACGTCGACGCGGAACCAGCCGTGGCGACGAGAGAAGGGCGGCGGTATCGGTGCGTCTTCCTTCCGGGAGTGCCTGGACCGCTTGGCGGCTGCGCTCGCCTGCGCCATGAGGCTGAGCTCGTCCTCGGAGGCAGACAGCGGCACGGGCGCCTGGTACGGGTGCCCCAGCACATTCTTGTTCATGATCAGCGGCCGGGCGTACTCGCCCAGGCGCGCGCCGGCGTAGTACCTCTCCTCGGGCGGCCAGAGGTCCTGTGGGAGGCAGAGGGACACACTCCTACCATGCGCACCCCCTGGAGGCGCAGGTCCGAGCCGAGCACATGGCACGGGCATGAGAGAGTGAATCGTTGCCGAGGCGGTATGGCCAGCAAGAGCCCACCACCGATCATAGATTGTAAGAGTTCTGAGCGCTCGCGCCACCCCTGGGGTGCCGAAGCGCACACGGTGTAAGCATGCTTGGGTGATGCCGATCCTGGTCCGCGCCGTGCTTCCTCCACAGGCTCTGGCCCATCACGTCCCCGCCCGGCCACTGCGTGTCCACGTCCAGCAGGGCCCGCTCGGTCATGGTGCTGGGCCCCTTGTAGTCTATGTGGGGGAGCTCGCGCGGCGACCACTCCAGGAAGGCAGTCGCCGGAGCGCCGCCCGGCGGCAGCGCGAGGTGCTGCACGACCCTCGAGGTGCCCATGGCCACCAGGGTGCCCGCGCGCGGAGCGCGGTCGGGCCAGCCCGGCAGGAGTGCCCTGGGGTCCACATGGCTGCGCACAGCAGCGCAGGCTGCTGCCCTCCCCGCCCTCCCTCCTCTCCTCGTCCGCGGCCTCGCTCCCCTCGAGCGCCGCGCTCGGCACGAGCGCGGCGGCCAGCGCGCGCAGGCCAGCCGCGCGAGATCGCGCGCCAGGGGGCCGGGCCAAGGCGTTCTGTGCCCGCGCGGAGGCCTCCCCGTTGCAAGGACCAGCCCGCGTGGGCTGAAGGGGGGGGCAACGGCCTGGGCGAGCTCCGCGCCCACTGCTTCAAGGCAGGGGCTCAGGAGGAGAGTGCACCCTCCCCTCGATGCATGCTGCGGCTCCTGCCCACCTCTGCTGACAGCGTCGCCCGTTCGCCAGCGCTGAACTCTCGGACCCCGTGCAAGCTGAAGCCGAACGCACCGGTGTCGCGTCCTCTCTTGCCCTCCGAAAATGATGATGAGAAAAAGGAACCCGTGTTTAAACAACTATTCGCGACAACGCCCATGGCCCGACCCGCCCCCCCTCCCCTCTTCCCCTGGTCGCGCCACGGTTCGCGCCAGCGCCGTCCAGGAATGAGATCATCTGAAGAATTCCCAGACGGCGCCGGCGCGCATCGTGACGCGACCAGTCCCTTCCCCCCCCCACACCGGTCACGCCTGGCATCGCCAGGGGATAAGACAGGGTCTCAAGAAGGGGGGGGGGATATGGCGGAGCGGTCGGCCTGCGCCTGCCGAGGTGCCGGAGCCGTCGGAGCGCATGTGACGGCGCAGGCCCTGGAAGACCTCTGGTCACCTCGGGTGCCTGGCCTGCTCCCGCGCGGGCCGCTGTGGGCCTCGACGCGCGCCAAGCACCCGGCAGCTCCGTTTGGAGGCTGCGCGGGTGTTGGGAAGCTGCCAGTCTGGCGGTGCTTGAACAAACTCCACTGCCAAGGGAGCGAAACGGAAGGCAGATGTTGAAAGGGACGGCCTCCCTCTTCCTCCTCCTCCTCCACCACCACCCCCTGGTTCCCTCAACATCCCTACTGCGCCTCATCCTTTATCATCCCTCCCCCCTTCCTCACTCCTCCTCCTTCCCCCGTCCTGCACCCTCCCTCATCCATTCTTCTCCTCCTCCTCCTCCTCCTCCTCCTCCTCCGCTTCCTCGCCCTCCATCCTCCTCATGCGTGGTGACAGCCGTCAGGTAAGGGTGCAACGTGCATCTAGCGCAAAGCTGGAGCCGTCACCAATCGTCGTCGTCGTCGCTGGGATACTCATCCCTCGCCGCCTGTTTCAGCTGCTCTTCGTGCCGTCTCTTGGCCACCATTTGCTGCCGTATCCAATCCTTGATGGGCAGCTCCCGCTCCAAGAGATCCATGTTATGCGCCAGCCTGTCTTTGTGTGTACCAATGGATGTAGCATGATGGACCATGTTCTCGAGCCTGCGACCCGGCACAATCCTTCTCCCCATCTTCTCTCACCCCTCCTGCCCTATCCGCTATACATACCTCGTCTACATACCCCCCGAGCGAGCATCCCCATTATCATCCTGCTCGTCCCCCGTCATCCACCTTCGCTTGCCTCATCATACCTCTACTCCCCCACTCATACTTCTGCTCCCCCTCATCCTCCTACTCATTCTCGCCAAACTTCTCCCTCCTACTCTCTCTCTCTCTCTCTCTCTCTCTCTCCCTCCCCCCTCATCGCTACAGTACTGATACATACAATTCATGACCGTGCTCACAACCAGTAGAGACAAAAACAACACCACCACCGATAACAACAGCAGCAGCATCCTCATCATCAGCAGCATCAGCATCGTCAGCATCACCGTAACTGTTACCCAGAATGTCCTAAACCTCACACGCAGCCTCACAACCAGCAGCATCAACATCCTTGCCCTCATCATCACGATCCCCACCCGCAGGCTGCAGCCAGCCGGAGCGGCCACCGGGCGCACGGGCACCGAGGCGGGCAGCGAGGTCAGCAGACGGCCCGCCCGGCGCCCCGGCCGACGCCGCGACCGGCGCCCAGCCCGTGGGCGGCGGGCTGCCCGAGGGTGCGGCCGCGGGCCGCTCAGAGCGACAGCAGGTACATGCGATGCGGCTGGGCTTGGGTCAGACTCTACTTGGGGAACGATGGCGAGTACCACCTAGCAGCCAGCAAGAGAGGCCCACTACCAGGGCCAAGACAGAGCAACAACCGAGCCGAGATATGGGCCTTCTACAACTGCATCACTAGCACGCAGGGCGACGTTCAGTTCTGGACCGACTCCGACGTACTAGCAGCAGGCTGGCGCAACAATCGACAGCTCGGACCATTCACACAGGGTTCCAACGCGGACATCTGGTACGAATTCGACCACGCGCTACGCGACAGAGGGCACTATCAGCATCTTCAAGATAGAGAGCCACCTGACTGTGGACGAGGCCATGCTGAGGGGCTTCCCCAAGCACGCCTGGGCGGGTAACCACCTGGCCGACACTTTGGCGGAGCAAGCAGCGGCGGACCACAGCATCAACCACAGCTGGCTCGACTACTATGACTGGATCAGGGCATCGGCGGTACGGGTACGCGACAGGATATGCGAGGCCACACGTGCAGCCTTCGAGCAGCGACCACCCATACCTGCTTCACGGCGACAGCAACGCGACGACAACCGCTCCGACGACATGCAGGACCAACCGACGCCACTACCTTCACTTGCAGCGACATGCACACACAACATTATGCGTGGAGCTGCACTAGCACGATGGGAGTGCCAGAACTGCCACCAGTCGGCCACCAAGTCAGGAGCCAATTTCATCGCCAGGCAATGGATGACATCGACTTGCGCGGGGCATGAAGTTACGGCCCGACCCCAGCGTGGCATCTTAATTGGGAGCGATTTCACCCACCCGTCGCAACATATGCTCTACAGCGACAGCGCGCAGCGATGGTTCTGTGTGCTATGTGGAGGGCGCGCCAGCCCAGGTCAGCGCAGATTCCTCGGACATCTTCAACGCGATCCTTGCTCTGGCACGCCGTCGACATCATCGGCCACCTACCTGCTCAGCAAGCTTCTGAAGGGCGTCAGCTGGAACGGAGCTTTGGATGACACGGACTCAACAGAGCCTGCTGCAGCATGACGGGCAAATTCTGGTGCCCCACACGGTGTGCCGCCTCTGGGAAGCTCGCGGTTGCGGGCTTCCCAGAGGCAGGGGCCCCTCCACCCTGACCCATTGTGAGGGCTCGGCGCCCCGCGCTGCTGGCGGCAGTCATGCGGCGTGGGCAATGAGTGTACAAGTTTGGGCTCGTACTGGAAGGTTTCGTCGCCACTGGACTCGCAAGCTGCAGCAGGCCAATGGCTACGCTGGATGTAGGGAGAGCATTCCGTTACCATGTGTCCCCTCCGAGCGTCGCTTTGGCTCACAAGTTGCAGCAGGCCCAAACTTCCTCGCCTATGGGTACGTCGAGGAGAAGTGGCGCCGTGGCGGCAAACGACGTCTACAGTTTTCGATTGCGGGACCCGCGGACATGATGAACCTGCTGCTCCACCCTCGAGCTGGACAGCTATGTCGTGGTACGGGGCCCTCGACCAGTTCCTCAAGGTGTTCGAGACCTCGGGGGTCCTGGACTTCGTGAGGAGCGCCGAGCTGGACAGCTTCGGGCGGCGGGGTTCGTAATGTAACTAACCCGTCGCCCGAAGCGGGGTGCTACGTGGTGCTCTCGGAGTTCGTGGTCGCCGAGGGGGCCCACGGCGACAAGTCGGGTGACGGGCCTGTTGGGTGGTCGGCCTTTGCCGACCTTAATCCTGCCCTCCCCAAGAGGGCGTGCCCAGCAGGTCGACGTGTACCCCGACCGCTGTCAGTCGTGCGTCGCATGTTCTGGGCCGCCGTCGCCAGCCTCGAGGTCCAGGAGACGGACGAGGCCTGGGGGGCGGCCTGGGCCCGCAGGCCGGGCGGGGGCGCGCCGCCGCTGCGGTCGCGGGCGGAGCAGCGACATCGTCGCGCAACGCGTCCCCGCGTCCTCGCGTCCTCCTCCTCCTCCTCCTCCTCCTCCTCCTCCTCCTCCTCCTCCTCCTCCTCCTCCTCCTCCTCCTCCCTCCCTCCTCCTCCCCTCCTCCTCCTCCTCCTCCCCTCCTCCTCCTCCCTCCCCCTCCCCTCCTCTCCTCCTCCTCCTCCCTCCTCCTCCTCCTCCTCCTCTCCTCCTGCTCCTCCTCCTCCTCCTTCTCCTCTCCCTTCTCCTTCTCCTCCTCCTCCTCCTCCTCCCCCTCTCCTCCTCCTCCTCCTCCTCCTCCTCCTCCTCCTCCTCCTCCTCCTCCTCCTCCTCCTCCTCCTCCTCCTCCTCCTCCTCCTCCTCCTCCTCTCTGGCTCATGGCCTCTCTCTGTGGCCCCTCCCGTGTGCCTCCTCGCCCCCCTCGCCCTCCTGGGCCTTCTGGGAGAGAAGGAGGAGGAGGAGGAGGAGGAGGAGGAGGAGGAGGAGGAGGAGGAGGAGGAGACGAAGGAGAGGGAGGAGGAGGACGAAGGATCAAGTCGGGGAAGAAGGGAGGGAGGAGACGGAGAAAGAGGAGGAGGAGGAGGAGGAGGAGGAGGAGAAGGGGGAGAAGGAGGAGAAGACGGGGGAAGAGGGGAGAAGAGGGGGGAAGAGAGCGAAGAGGGGGAGAGAGGGGCAGGAGGAGAAGTCTGGGGAAAAGGGGGAGGAGAAGGAGGAAGAAAAAAGAAGAGAGAGAGGACGACGAGGAGATGGAGGTGGAGGCCCAGCCTGTTCAATGGCGTGTCGGGTACATGATGCCGGTGATCCCAGGAGGGCTTCGGCAGCGCCAGAACGGGCAGCGAGCGGATCTTCCTCAGCCGGGCAGATGGACGAGGTAAGAAGATAGGGGGGGACGAGAGAGGAATGAAGAGGAGATGCGAGGTGACACGATAGGGGAGGGATGAGGAACATGGCGGAATAGGTGAAGGAAGAAGAACAGGAGGAAAGCACACATCGAGACAATGACTGCGAGGAAGAAGCGGTGAATGAAGAGGACGAGGGACTGGGAGGGGTGAGGAGGGAAGTGATAAGGAAGATGGAGGAGGATGGAG
>CAUYUJ010001825.1:345884-408384 GCA_963575745.1 Prorocentrum cordatum
CGGATTCGGTACTTCCTTGATGCTAGAAATTCTTTCTGGTGGTCAAAGCTAAAGGAGGTTGGAACATTAACCCACAGGGCCGTTAGAAGGCTCACAAGAGACCACCGAGAGGCTCCGGAAGACCCAAGAACCCCCCCCCCTCCTCGTCCACCTGTTCCCTCGCCCTGTCCTTCTCGCATACGGGGTCGGCGGCAGTGGCCGTAAGGCATTCACAATAGGCACAGTAGGCGCAGTGCCCAACCTCAAGTGGTGTCCAACTCCGACATCGGCGGCTGCTGGGCAGGCGACTGTGTCTCCAACGGGCACCGCCCGAGAAGCCGCGCACCAAAGGCCACCCTTACCCTGGGGCACTCCTGCGTGTAGTCGGCTGTCTCGTCTGGCGCACTGAAGTGGGTGCGGGAAGAGAGTGACCGAAGACCGACAGCATCAGGGCGGCGACAAAGGTGGGATGTAGGCTCAGGGCGGGATCCGGCGGTGGACAAACCTCCCTTTAGTAAACCTCCCCTTAGTGAAAACGGCCTGGGACCGAAACCGACGCACCTGGACCCGCAAAAGTGACGGCCGCGACGCCCTCTCGCGAACCGACAACGGCCAATTCCTTGATCGACGTGTCGGGGTAGGAGGTCCGTCCACCCCCGAGGGATGCATCGACCCCCGACCGCCCACTTCATCGCCCATGGGGGCCCGACAGCCCACCCCGGCCCAGGAAACGTGCGGTTTCTCACTACCGGGGGCCCATCGCCGATCCATCGGCGATGTATCGCTGAATCCAGGTGGCTTTACCCCCCCCTCGTGCCAGCCTCCCTATCGCTGCCCCTCGCAGCAGTGCCTGCCCACTCTGAGCAGGCAACTGTCGGCGCCGCGCGCTAAAAGACGCCACTGCCGCCTCGCGAGCCAGGCGATCGGGGGGCCGCATCGGTTGGCGGCGCGCGCCAGGGGGTAGGGGGAGGGGGGAAGGCCTCTTAGAAGGAGGCTGCTTCTTCGAAGGAGGCTTCTTCGAAGGCTTCTTAGAAGGAGGCTGCTTAGAAGGAGGCTGCTTCTTAGAAGGAGGCTGCTTCTTAGAAGGAGGCTGCTTCTTAGAAGGCTTCTTAGAAGGAGGCTGCTTCTTAAAAGGCACCGGTCCTACATCCACAGACGAGGCCTGCGCCTTCTCCCCCCCTCCCCCATACCCCCCTTCTGCGCGCGGCCGACATTGGGCCCGCACCCAAAGGTCACTCCGGCAAAAGGTCGCTCTTAGACTCTTACGTCTCGTCGACCCCAAGAGGTCTCGACCCATTCCACGGGACCGGCTTTTCATCCTGAGTCGTTTTTCGACGGTCCCGAGGCCCGGGAAGGGCCCCCGAGAGGCCGACAATAGTGAAAAACCTCCCGTTGTGATTTGTTCATGACTCCTCCTCCTCCTCCTCCGCCTCCTCCTCCTCCTCTTCCTCCTCATCCTCCTCCTCCCTCCTCCTCCTCCTCTTCCTCCTCCTCCCCTCCTCCTCCTCTCTCCTCTCCTCCTCCTCCTCCTCCTCCTCCCTCCTCCTCCTCCCTCCTCCTCCTCCTCCTCCTCCCTCCTCCCCTTCTCCTCCTCCCTCCTCCCTCCTCCTTCCTCCCTCCTCCCACCCTCCTCCCTCCTCCCTCCTCTCTCCTCCCTCCTCCCTCCTTCTCCCCCTCCTTCTCGTCGAGACAGGCAGGGCCAGACGGACAAGCCGGCCCGGCTACGCGACGCGAGCCCCGATCGGTGGCGGGCTGCCCAAAGAGGACCGGGGGCCGGCTGGGCGCCCCGACGCTGTGCGCCCCCGCGGGCCTGCGGCTCGGTCGGGAGGGCTGGCCGCCGGGTGCCTGGAGGGCAGCCAGATTCCCAGGCATCGGGCGTCTCGAAAAAATCGAGACGGAGATTTGTCGTGTAGTTTTTGGCCTCTCGGGGCCCTCGCCGGGCCTCGGAGCCGTCAAAAAACGACTCGGGGTGAGAAGCCCGTCTCGGGGATGTGGTCGGGAGGCCGGGGGCCCATGTCTCGAAGAGATCGAGGACGTCGGATGTGTGGGTTGAAGGGGGCCCAGGGACACACAAATCAATAGACACGAATCCCAGGATGCCCCATCTTTTCTCCCATATGTTCTGGGTTTTCGTCTTCCCCCCCTCCCCATACTATTGTCCCATATCTTCTGGGGGATCGACGATTCATTGTGTCTGTGTGTGTTTTCCCCCTCCTGGCAGATGGACCAAAAAACAAACGACACCACCCCACCTACGGCCCCAAGGGGCCTAGGCGTGGACTTTTGCATGGTAAACGCTACGACCCCCGATAGGCAGCAGCGCAGCATGGAGGGCCGTAGGTGGGGTGGCGTCGCTTGTTTCTGGTCGACTAGGCGCCTCCCAGATGGGGTCCTAGATGATGGGGTCGGAGGATTGCGCCGCATCGCCGATGCACCCGCGATGCGGCTACATGTGGAGCCCGACCATCTCCACGCTGACGTCGCCGATGCGCCGGCGATGCAGCACCATCCTCGGAACCCATCTGCTCGGATCCCATCTGGGAAGCCCAGAGAGGAGGGAGGAGAATGGGGAATCCCGAGCGCGGGCCCGGGGGGTAAGTGAGTGGGGCGGCGGGCGACGAAAACCCCAAGGACGCAAGAGCAAGGAAGAGCAAGGACGCAAGGGTACCCTGAGCAAAGTCGCGCGTCCTTATTAGGGTTTTTGACTGTAAGTGAGAAGGGGCTGGCCTTCTCAGAAGGCTCAGACGTTCCCTGGCCTTCCGCGAAGTTTCTACGCCTTCTCCCCGAAGACAGAGAACAACTCACCGAAGGCCGGAGGAGTACCGAGAAGCCCCTCCCGCCTCCTGAGAAGGCCCCCTCCTCCTCACTTCCCCCCCTCGCTCGCCGCCGAGAATAGAGATAGATCGAGGAGAACAGAGAGCGGCTGCTCCAAGAGCGCGCCGATCGGACAATCCACCGGACGTCAGAGCGGAACGCGGAGGGAGGATGGGAACATGTGCCTCGGGTGCTTCACGAGCGCTCGCCGCGGCACGCGTATATATATATATATATATATATATATATATATATACATATAGGTATATATATATACACCTATCTATATATATATATAGGTATATACACACATATATACATATATATATACACATATACACACATATATCGGCCTCGGAGCGCGGAGCCCCCCTGTGCCGGGCAAGACCCGGACGTGCAAGCGCAGGCGTGTTTCGGAGCTCCGCGCGACCCGCGGGCCCCGAGGCTGCCGCCGTTCTCTCCGGGCTTCTCGAAATCAAAAACGGGGCACGCAAGACTTGAGTCGGGCGTGTCCCCCTTAAGTCGGGCGTGTCCCCCTACAAGGGGATTTTCGACGAAGAATAAAGAAATGCCACAACAAGAATCCAAGATGGTCAAAAAATGCTCCAAAAATAGTCCCCGAACTATTTTTTACAAAAGCTAAATATTCCCCCTGTATAGGGACAAGCCCGACTTAACGCAAGATTCGGGTTAGGGGGGCTCGGGTTGGCCTGATGCGGCCGTCAGGAACATGGCGAACCCAAATCTGAAATTTGACGCGAGCTCCCACTGCAAACATTCCACAGAATCTGGACCGTCAAGATCTGGGACGGTCTCGTCAAAAAGCGTCGGTGAACCCGAGTTCTGGCGAACTCGAGTCTTACGCTTCCCCGATTGATTCAAAAAACGAAACATCAACTCCCGGAGGTCCGCACGGATTCCTTGGCCTTCTCGCAGTGGCCGCCTTCGCGGATTCGGGCGGGTGACCTCCCCGAGACCTCGGCGGAAGCAGGCGGAACGTCGGCGCGGGCTGGCGGAAGTGAGGGCGGCTACGCCGGCAGAAGGTCCGCTTCTCGCCGCCACGGCTGGATCCGCCTGGGACAACCGTGCAGGAGTCGGGCGCGAATAGATGGGGGGGCGATGAAAGGGGGGAGGGAGAGAAAGGCGCCCTTCTCGGGCCCTGAAGGCCCCATTCTGGGCCCGAAAGGGCCCCTTCGCTGTTCGCTGCCCCCCTATGTATCGCCCCACCATTGCGCGTTCTCCGAAGGATGGTCCGTGGGAAGGGTCCGGGGACCGACTCTTCTGGAGCGAATTGGGGCCGCGTGGGAGGAGCTGCTATGGGGGGAGCCCCAGCTGGCCCTCCTCCTCCTCTGGGAAAGAAAGGGGGGACGAGGATGGGCGCGGAGATGGTCTCCTCCTCCACCCCCCCCGGAGGAGGTCGGGCTGTGAGAGGCAACGATTGGGTGGGGGGGGAGCTGGCTCCTGGGGGGGACATCGAGCCCGAATCGGCGATGCGTCGCCGATGGGCCGGCGATGGGCCGGCGATAGCGAAGCCGCACGTCCCTGGGCGGGATGAGCCACCGGGCCCCCGAGTAGGCGATTGGGAGTCGATGTGACCCCCCCATTGATGGGCCGATTTCCCACCACCGCTACCACAGGCAGGAGAGGGAGGCGGAGGAGGAGGAGGAGGAGGAGGAGGAGGAGGAGGAGGAGGAGGAGGAGGAGGAGGAGGAGGGGAGGAGGAGGAGGATGAGGAGGAGGGGGAGGAGGACCCCCCATCCTCCCTCCTCCCCCGTCCTACCTGTGGTGGTGGTGGAAAGCTGGCCCATCACCCCAAGCCGACGGCCCCCCTGGGCAATGCTCCAGGGCACCTAGGGCTCCCAAGTTCGCGCTCTCGCGCCGCCCCCCAAAGGGAGAAAAGGAGGACGAGGAGGAGGGGGAGAAGGAACGAGGACCGCGAAGCGCGAAGCGCGAATAACTTCGCGCCCTCGTCCGAGCCCTTGGGCACCGGGCCTGGCCAGCCCCCTCCTGGGGCCACGGCGACCCCAGGACCCCTGCGCACACGGGCCCCCTCGCGCAGGACGAGGAGCAGCAACATCCGACGGCGCTCCTCTTCGCGGACGGGGCGCCTAGGGGGGGGGATGTTCCAGGGAGGTGTGGGACCCAGGGTCGGGGGGGGGGGGCGGAATCTATTCATTTATCAGATACGTGCGTGTATACATATATATACATATATATATATACACAACTATATGCATAAATATATGTATATATACATATATATATATATACACAAACATATATATATATATATATGGGGTGTATATATATACACACACACGAGCCCCGGGGCTGGCGAGAACGTGCGC
Source organism: Prorocentrum cordatum (assembly GCA_963575745.1). Lineage (NCBI taxonomy): Eukaryota > Dinophyceae > Prorocentrales > Prorocentraceae > Prorocentrum > Prorocentrum cordatum. The sequence goes on from CAUYUJ010001825.1 coordinate 351,026, forward strand.
AGTTGGGGACCTGGCTCCGCGCCCCCCCCGGGAGCCGCCACGGCGGGGCCCGCGGCGCGAGGCAGAGGCGAGGCCGAGCGAGGAGCCGCACGCGAGCCGCCGGCGCGCCCCGGGGAGGGGGCGCGAGGCCCGGGGCCGCTCCGAGGGGCCCCTGGCGGGTGCCCTTCGTGGGCCCCTTCGCGCGCCTGGGAGGCCGCTCCCTCGACGTCCGGGAGCTTGGCGGCGGCCCTCGCCCTCGAGCCCGTGGCCCCAGCGGCCGCCGCCTCCTCCGCCGCCCTCTTCAGCTTCCGCCTCTCCCTCGCCTTCCTCTCCCGGGCCTCGGCCTGCCGCTTCCTCTTCACCTCGAGGCCTGTCCGCCGGTCGACCCTGCAGAGGTCCGCGAGGCCTGACTGCGCGGTGTCCAGGTACTCGAACAGCTGATGCTCGTTGCCTTTCCACTGGCAGTCGTAGCAGAGCGCGAGGAACTCCTGCTTGCTCAGAGTTAGATCACGGTTCTTGTCCGCGATATCAAGACCAGCCCTGAGGGAGCCGTACCTCGAGATCAGGCACTCCTTTCGGGATCCACCCAAATGGGGTTGACCCTGAGGGGGGCATGAGTTCGATCCGCTGGTGCACCGATCTGCTGTGCAAACAGATGCCCCCCGCATGCCCCACCCATGGGCAACTATCGGGAGCTGGCTGCGGCTGGGGGGCATCTGTTTCGGGCGGTTCCGTACAAAAACCCGAACTTTCTCTCTCTCTCTCTCTCTCTCTCTCTCTCTCACACACACGCCAGGGCACACACACACACACGCGCACGCACACGCGCACGAACACACACACACACACACACACACACACACCCACACCTTTTGCTGGATCCCGATCCTTGAAGCTCCTCAGACCTTTCCTCATGCTGGGATCAAGGGTGTCAAAAGTCATCCAGGTGTCCTGCAGGCCCATGCCCTCCCAGGCTTTCGTCGCCTCATCTCGCGCGATGCCAGCCTTCTCGCACGCCCTGACGAAGTGGTGAATGTCGACCGACCGACTGCCTGAGGGGCAACGTTAGGTGATGAATTGAAAAATGCCCCCTAACCCTTTCGGAGGGGACCTAAGTTAGGAGGGCCAAGGGCATTAGTGCATCGAACCAAACCACTCGAAAATATGGCCCCCCATGCGAAGACGGCGACCTCAATAAGGACACGTCTCTTCACTGTGTTATTAGGGTGGGGGGGTCCTTGATCCTCGATGATGAGGGGGGTCCGGCTCAGGTTATGTTGCTCCCATCGTAATTAAGGACCACATCCCAGAGATAATTTCGAGCACCCGGAAAAGTGTCGAAAGAGTGTCGAAACAGTGTCGAAACAGTGTCGCCCAGGGCCCGACACGCGAAAACCCTCGAGATTCAGTATTTGTTTCTGGTGCTCGAAATTCTTTCTCGTGGTCAAGGCTAAAGTAGGTTGGAACATCATAAGGCCCAGGGAGGAAACACATCGACCTGGAGCCCGCGACGCATCGCCGACACGGCGCGCAGGCTCCCGAGAGCGGATCCGCATGCCCCCGGGCGGGCCGGGCCACCGGCACCCCTTCTCCGCGGTCGGTGGGCGATGGGGCGTCGATGCGTCCCCCTCCGGAGCCCGCCCCCCCCCCCCCCCCCCCCCCACACCGAGGCCCCGCCCTTCTCCGTGGTCAGTGGGCGACTGGGCGTCGATGCGTCCCCTTCCGGAGCCCGTCCCCCCCCCCCATCACGAGGCCCCGCCCCCGAGGTGCCCGTCGTGCTCAGAGACTTGCGCCATGCGCCGAGCAGCGTCCCGTACTTGCGCGCCAGCTTCTGCCTCACGGCGCCCGCGGCCCTGCGGCCCGCCTGCGCCGCCCGCTCCTCGGCGCGGGCCTCCACGCCGACCCGCATGCCGATGGGGGGCGGCTCCTTGAACGGGATCCTGCCTTTCTCCTCGTCCTGCTCCCGCCACTCGTCCTCCATCTGCCTGCGCTTATCTGCGGCCTCCTGATTCTGCGACGCCGCGTCCTCGTCTATGTCCTCGAGCTTGATCTCTCCGACGTCGCCCGCGTCCAGGTAGTCCAGAAGCCGCTTCAGGCACTTGCTGCAGTTCATCTCGATGCACCACGCCTTGAAAGACGTGGTGCTCACCGTGCCGGTGCTGTCGGGGTCGACCTCCTCGAATGCCCGGACCACGCTCCCGTAGCGTGCCCGGCACTGCGTCTTGAACTCCTCGACCGCGTCTCTGCACCCGGGGTCCAGGTCATGCAGCGAGACGAGCCACTCGGCGCCGCCCTCCTTGCCCCCCTCGCCCCCCCCTTTGACCTTGTGGGCCACAGCCATGAAGAGCTCGTGCCCTGGAGGACTGTCGTCGTCGGAGCCCTCGTCCTCGGGGCGGAAGTAGCCGCACTGCGAGAGCACTCCCACGAACTCGCTCTCGTCGAGGTCGCCCCAGTCCTCGCGCGAGCAGCGGACACATCCACGCCCACCGCCCTCGAGCTCTGGACTCTGGGGCGCGATCCCGTGCATACACGCGGCCGCACGCGGGCGCCTCGCCCGGGGGGGCACCCCCGCGAAAACATGCCCCGCCCACAGGGGTCGGGGGGAACGAAAGGGGGGGACAGCAAAAGGGTAGGGTGGAGAATCAGCTCACGTCGCTGACTTTCCCAGCGCCTCCCGGCGCCGGGAGGCGCACATGGATCCAGGAGGGCCCGGGGGCGGGGCCGAAACCAGCTGCACGCAACAGATTGCGTAAACCCCCCTCCTTTCCCTATCCCCCCCCCTTTCGTTCAGCCCGAGAATGGGGCCGCGAAAGCCGGGGCCCCGCCCGCGGGGCCGTGGATGTGGCGCGCGGGGGAGGAGCGGGGAGGAGTAGAGTTAGGTCGGGCCTCCCCCTACAGGCGGATTTTGGACGAAATTTAAAAAAAAAAAAAAAAAAAAAAAAAAAAACAAAAAAAAAAAAAAAAAAAAAAGTGGTCGACACATCGACCCCATGCAAATATTTCAAACTATTTTTGAATATTCCTCCTGTAGAGGGACAGGCCCGCCTCCAGAGCAGAGAGCCACGTGTTTGGCACTCGATCGTGAGCAGCCCACCTCACGAGACAGATTCTGCATCGGATCGGATTCCGTCGCTCGCAGGGCGGGGGAAGAGCGGTCAGAGGAGGAGGAGGAGGAGGAGGAGGAGGAGGAGGAGGAGGAGGAGGAGGAGGAGAGGGAGAGGAGGAGAGGAGAGGGAGGAGGAGGGAGGAGAGGAGGAGGAGAGGAGAGGAGAAGGAGGAGGAAGAGGAGGATGATGAGGAGGAGGCGAGGGAGGAGCACGAGGAGGAGAGAAACAGGAGGAGGGGGAGCAGCAGGAGGAGGAGGAGCAGGAGGAGGAGGAGGAGGAAAGGGACAGGAGGTGGAGGAGGAGGAGAGGCGAGGTAGGAGGAGGAGGAGGAGGAAAAGGAGGAGGAGGAGGAGGTGGAGGAGGAGGAGGAGGAGGAGGAGACGGAGGAGGAGGAGCAGCAGGAGGAGGAGGAGGAAGAGGAGGACGAGGAGGAGAAGAGGGAGAGGAGGAGGAGGAGGAGGAGGAGGAGGAGGAGGAGGAGAAGGAGGAGGAGGAGAAGGAGGAGGAGAGGGAGGAGGAGGAGGAGGAGGAGGAGGAGGAGGACTGATTGACTGACTGACTGACTGACTGACTGACCGAACACTTGCGATTCATGACCTGCTCCATATTTCAACAATGCAACGAAGCGACATTACATGCGTGCAGGATCTGTGATGCTCAAAATGCTGTAAAGGAGAGCTTGCCTGGCAGCCTCGCTGGGGGGCACCACTGGCTGACAGCGGGACCCCGAAAAGGGGAAGCCAAGGGACCCGCCTGCAGCACCGTCCCGTTCACGCACACTGCTCACAGGGGGGTCGAGAAGCCTCCTCAGTCGCAAACTACATGGAAAACGCGATTTCGAGAGGTAAAGGAAGCGAATAAACCAGAAACGTTACTGCAAATATTGGGGGCGCAGAAAGGCCGGAAACGTTACTGCAAGTAAGCCTCCGCTCTCACTGGTGGGAGACCCTCTCATCGCTGCCAACTGTTTCATGCACACCTTCGGCCGTTCCAACCGAGGGGTCCACGATGGTAGGGGGATGATTAGAACACTAGATGCACTGGAGGATGCAAACGCTGTGGCAACATCAGTGATCATGTGGCCAGCTCGAACCGAACGAGCCTGCAACTGGGCGGAACCATAAGAGAGCGGGACGGGGCCTGTGTCCGAGACATACTCCGGAAACGTCTTGTTACCAGATCTGCACTCTAAGATGGGTCTACCGATGCGGGCCTGCTGATTCAGAAGACTATCCTGCGTTACAACACCTCGCCTAAAAAGCTCAAGCATCCTCTCAGAACCGTTTATGCTGAACAAAAGAGCCTCGGCCCTCACTGGAGGCGGGGTGGGGCTCACATGTCGCCCTCGTCCTCGCCCCCGCCCTCGGGCTCGGCGTGCTTCGCGATCTAAGCCGCCGAGAAGCCCGTCTTGCGGAGCGGCTTCTCCGCGTCGCGCTCCAGCGCGCCCTTGGACGCCGAGCCCGCCTTCTTCTCGCCGCCGAGGTGAGTGATCATGAGCCCGAGCGCCGCGCCCACCGCGCACAGCTTGGCACCGTTGTGCTCGGTGGTGTCGGCCTGGAGGTACGGCGACATCATCAGCTGGAGCTTGCAGCGCGTCGGTTTGGCGCCCTCCTATTTCTTGTCGTACCAGCAATCCTTGAGACGGCAGTGCCTGACATGATCCTGCAACTTCTCGATGCAGGTCTCCTGGCCTGGGCCGGTCGTCAGCAGACAATTCCAGTAGAGCTTGAGCGTCAGAGCGACCTTCTCGTCCACCGGCACTCATCCCGCTAGATGCTGCAAGAGAGCCAGGAAGATGCGCGGCCAGGGAGGGCCGAATGTGTGGTTTGTCCTCCTGCGTCGCAGGCCTCCGAGTACGCCTTGCCAGCTTCCTTCATGACCGGCACGAGGGAGGCGCCGACGGGGGTGATCCAGCAACGATAGCAGGGGCCTGTCAGATCGTCGAGCTCTCTTGAGCTCGCCAGGGATAGGCGCGCGAGAGTGGCGACCAGGGCCAGCAGCACTCCGCCTTTTCATGCCCACAATCGCCTCGGTTTGCGACTTGAGGGAGTCCAGCTTGCTCTCCTTGTCCTTGTCCTGGCCTTCTCCTGGGGCCGCCGTCTCGGCCTTGCGCTTGAGGAGCCAGTCTGGGGCCTCGCCCATCTCGAGGTCTGCCGTCGCGCACCAGCGGAAGTCCCCCGAAGCGAGCCCGACTGCGCGCCGAGAGCTGATCCGCCTGAAGAGCGCGAATCCCGCACAACGGACATGTTGTAACTCATGTCAGCAAGACCCCTCTGAACGTGGAACATCGTTGTGCCGAGCACGCGCCAGTGTGATAGGAGTCGCACACATGGTGGTAAGCAGAGTCACGGGACTCGAACTTCGACGCACAAATGAAGCACTGGTTGGTGACGACGGCCGTGCCAAAGAGCGCCGTCATGCCATGGTGATTGCGAAGGTGCACCAGGAGCTGCCGCCTAGTTTCAAACCTGCGATCTCTGCCGCGGATTTCACAAACATGCGTGCCCTCAGAGTCCCTCTTGGTGCCTGAAGTGGGTAACATAGGCATATAAGTAAACCCAGGTGGAGGAATGCGTACACTAAGCCACCGCGCGCGTAAGCACTTCACATCAAGCCTGAGAAACCAATCAGTCAGGTCGGGATCCTGGAAGAGGTCGAAGGGGGAGGAGTCGAAGTCCTGGATCATAGAGTAGGCCTGGTCGCCCTCATCAGCCAGGGAGTTAATGTCCTCGACGAACCTACGTGCCCAGGGACAGGCCGCTGCAGGAAGTTGTTGATTTTCACCAACGATATCGACCTGGTAGGGCTTCTGAACCCTCATAGTGTCTAACAAGGCCCCCCACTCCGAGATGTGCGCGTCAGGATCCGAAACCCAATGTTGACACCAGCGAATGCGACGGGAACGAAGCTCGAGCTCCAGAGGCCCGATACGCCAATGCCTCCAGACAGCCCCATTAGGAATAGACTGTTATGCGAGCCCGTGTCGAAAGCGGCGGCTCCTCGCATGGCTTTGCGACCATATTTGATGACCCGCGCCTGCAACTTGCCATTGTGGACGGGGGTGAAGATAAACGCCTCAAACCCAGAGACTGCCGGCCCAAAAACCTTATTTAAGAAGATCGAGCGCTTCTCAACGTACGGAACTGTAGCCTGTGTCCAGTAGCGTCCCATACGAGCGTAGGCCGTGTCGGTTGCCTCCAGGCGCTTACTCAACTCAGTGGCAAAGGAACTATCAGCCCGAATCGTGCCGCCTAGGTACTCGGCCACGTCGTTAGGGCCCCCTGCTAGCTGGATGTTTAGAGCAAGCCCTAGGCCGACTAGCCTCAGACCCTGCACCGAAGAGAACGAGGACAGACTCGTTCTTGCTGGGGTTCAGCTTATAGTTGTGAGCGAGGAGGGCATTGGAGAGGATGGTGTCGAACGAGAGAGCTTTTTGACTAAGCTCCACAGCCTCATCTCCTCCCTCTCCTCGGCTTATCAACTCTCTTGCCCCGTCGTCCACATAAACGTGAAAAAAGACAGGTTCAGCTGGAAGTTACCTTCTTCAGTAAATACGTCCACTATACACAATTCAGCCGTGGGGTCGCCGCTCTGCGCATAATCATGTTGAGCAGCTTCAAAAACAGTGCCAATATCACGGACAAAGATTTTGGCTGTCCATGGGTCACCCTGCAGAGCACCGACGTTTGGACGAGCAAAGAAGAGGCCATCAGGTCCAACGAAGCATACTGCTGCCATGCGAAAGCGCTGCTCCCCGAACCTGACCTCATCCTCCTTCATGAACGATCTGTTGGCCCCAGAGAATGCATCCCAAGAAGTGCTTCCAAACGGGTTAGTAATGTCTTTGTGGTCAGTGATGTGCTGGAGCCCAAGACGTCGAAACCTCCAGGAGACAGACTGCTGCACCAGCATCGGGGTTTCGCGGCGGCGTCTGGCGATACAGTCATGTGAGAAGTAAGGTTCACAATCTTTCTCGTCGGGACGCAGACCAGTGTGTGACCGATTCTACGTATGCCATGCATCGTGCTAACCAGGAACGTACGAGTAGACTGGAGATCTATCTGCGGCGCCGTGAACCCAACACCTCTATATCTCTTAGAAGTCCTGCGGTAGGGTGGGACAACACCCAGCAAACCTCGAGCGGCAAGGACCAAGGGGGCACAGCTCGTCTTTTTCTCCTGCTTTCAGAAAATGGAGCGCGATACGTTTGAACTTCTGCTTGGCCCACGAGAGCCCCTCCCGAGTCCAGGGAAAACGATTGTCCCGAGCCTCGATGCCTGTAGCTGGGTCGTAGATAAACTCATCGCCCTCCTTGGCCCAATCTATGATGTCCGCCTCCATCCCTCCCTCCCCCGCCGATCGTTGTAGACTACGCTGTAGGTCAGAGGCACAGGGTTTAGCAGCCACGGCTCTGCGATAAATGCGCTTGCGGGGTCCAGTGCCACGGCCAGAGAGCAAACGGGCAAGACGGGCTGCCTCTGCTGGTCGTCCTTGAGCCACGGCCTTAATGAGCTCATGAGTAACATCCTCTCGCCACAAAACTGAACATCGACGACGTAGCTTTCGTAGGTTTCGAAAGAAAGTGCTTGAAGCTTCAGCGTAAGAGTCTCGATCGCCTCGAGCGCCTCGTCGGACGTAGCATCTAACTGGGACCTGATGGACCTACGCGTTGCCGAAACCTGTTTGACATGGTCGGATCGTCTTTTGTACCCGAGTGCCACCTCAGGTTTACTTGTAAACCGTTTATCCGCCTCCTCCCCCACCACCTTCAAGACAAAAACCCAGGGAGCGTGGGAAGACTGCTCCTGCCTCAAGATCTCCTTCCAGTTCTCCTCCTCCTGCATCCTGCTCTCGACTGCATTGAGGAAGCTGGCACGCTGAGCTCCCGTACGCAAACAATCTATTAGAGAATCCGTATTCCACCTAACTCGACGAGGTACGAAGCCGATGCGCTCGTTAGGGGTAAAGTGCGAGGGGAGACCGATGATGTCATGGTAGTTGTAGCGTAGCCGTGCGTGCAGTGGGATGTGATCTCGGGCAGCCTTTGTATTAATAATATGAAGAGACTTGCCAAGCTATCGAAGTGGGCCAGCGAAAAGAACAGACGCCAGAGTGCAACGCGGAAGGAAAATGTACTCAATGTGCGTCTCATTCCCCGTGTTGCTCACGAGTGTAGGGCCAGCACCAACAGATGTGTTGACAGCAACTAGATCAAGGTCCTCAAGAAATCTAAGCATCGCATTGGCCGAGTACTTCTGACGAACACGGGGTGCACGAGGGCCGGTGCTGGTGGACTCGATGTCATACCACCTTTCGGTCTCCTCCGGTTTGGCCCGGCCGAAACCTGAATTTAGACCAGCACAGATAATTGGATAGCATAGGGAGGAGGAGGAGGAGGAGGAGGAGGAGGAGGAGGAGGAGGAGGAGCAGGAGCAGGAGCAGCAGGAGCAGGAGCAGCAGGAGCAGGCCGGCCGGGGTCCGCGCGCGGGCCTGCGCGACTCCCTTCGCGCGTCGGCGCTGCTGGCAGAGGCGAGGGCGGGAGGCGCGAGGGCTCGAGGCGCCCCGAGGGCTGGCCGACCCGGGCGCGGCCCTCCAGAGCGCCGACTGCGGCATCCGCTACCGTCAACCCGTAGCACAAGGATGCGCGATAAGGATTTCAGAAACCTTGGGCGCCCACTTCGGGGCTTCTCGAGCGGGGCGCGGCCCACGAAGGCGGCCAAGGATGGGCCGGGGAGGCAAGGATGCAAGGGGGCCCTGGGGAAGGCTGTCCATGCTTACTATGCGGGTTGAATGTACACGTCGTTCATTTCTAATCGTGCTCGTTTCTAAGTATGCTCGTTTCTAATTGTTCCTGGCCCCCTGGTGGCCAGGAAGAGGCCCAGGATAAAACAATTAGAAATGAAAGGACCTTGGCCCCCCCCCCAAAAAAATCAAAGAACTTCGAAGAATTCGAAATGAACCATATGTACCTTCTCGGACATGTCCGCCACATTCTCCTGGGGCGAAAATGTCCGCCCTACGATTTCGCACTGTTCGGGGTGCATTCCCGGCACAATTCTCGAGCTGGGCAATAAACCAAAGCAGGGCGGTTCCAAATTCGAAGTCAGGGCCGCGCTTTCGGCTACACGCAAAAGTGGCCCTGGGCAAGAGCGGCCCTTGGTGCGCGGCTCCAGGGGGCCGCGGGGGGGCCAAGCACAAGAGCGCAAGCCAGTTCTGGGGGGACCTCTGTGAGCCCGCACCAGCGGTTGCGGGTGAAAGACCGCTCTGAGTCGATGCTCCTCGGGCGTTGCCTGATGGGGGGGCGACATGTGCGGGGGGGGGGGGGAGGGGAACCGCACCTTTCGTGCCCCTTGGGGGCCCCTTGTGGGCTCCAGGGGGCCCCACGGGGCCCCCATCGGGGCCCCTGGTAGGACCCGGAAGGAGCCCCTTTCTTCGCCCCTTCATGTAGCGCCACCCCGTCTGGGGAAAGCAAGAGGTACCAACACCGCTGCTCCCCGGACCTCTCCCGTGGGTGCGCTCTGACCAGGATTTCGAGGCGAAGCCAGCGGCGGCGACGAGGGCGACCCGGGAGGCCCAAGAAGGGGCAAGACGAGGGAAGGGCAGAGGTATGGGGTGTGGGTATACCTCTTCCTCCCCTGACCACTGCGCAACGCCCAAGCTTCCCGCCCACCGAAGGCCTCCGGGTCGAGCAGCAGCCGCCAGGCCCTCGTGACGGTGCCGCTCTGCGCGCGCAGCCACGCGAGGAACTCCTCCCGCGCGGACCTGCCCCGGCCCGCCGCGGCCCGGGCCCTGCGCGCGGAGCGCCGCAGCTCGTCCTGCGGGCCCCAATAAGATACACCACCACCACCACCACCAATCCCCCCCCCCCCCCCCCTCGTCCACCCTCATCTTCCTCTCCTAGACGAGCGCGTTCCACTACTCGCAAAGTAACTACTCGCAAATGGTCTGGATCCGCCGCGGGGGATCTACGATAAATTAGACCGAAGCAGGCATGTGTTTTTGTTCGGACGTTTGCGAGTAGGCACTTTGCGAGTAGTAGAACGTGCTCGGTGATCTCCTCTTTCCTAGGAGAGGGAGGAGATGAGGGAGGAGGGGGTGGTGGTGGTGGTGTATACCTTGGGGCCCCGCATCGTCCTGCTTGGCCGCGACGTCCGCCGGAGCCGGCAGCCTCGCCCCCTGATGGAGAACAACAAAAAATAAGCATAGACTCACGCAGGTCCGCGCGGATTCCTTGGCCTTCTCGCAGTGGCCTCGCCTTCGAGGATTGGGGCGGGTGACCTCCCCGAGACCTCGGCGGAAGCAGGCGGAACGTCGGCGCGGGCTGGCGGAAGTGAGGGCGGCTACGCTGGCAGAAGGTCCGCTTCTCGCCGCCACGGCTGGATCCGCCTGGGAAAAACGTGCAGGATTCGGGCGCGATTTAATGGGGGGCGAGAAGTGGTGGGGGGGAGAGGGGCACCGCTGCCGGGCCCTAGAGGCGTCCTTCGGGGTCCCAAAGGGACTCTTTTCGGCAGCCCTCGCTGCCCCCCCCATGCGTCGCCCCCCCAGTACGCGCCCCCCAGAAAAGGGATGCATCTGGCGGGTTCCGGGAGCCCTGAACCAAAAGGCCTTGCGATCTCCTGGGAGGCCGGCCTTCACTTCTGCCGGCTCCCGCCGGCGGAGGAGCGCCGACTTCTGCCGGCGGAAGGGCGCCCTCCTCTTACTCCCGCCGGCTTCCGCCGCCCCTCCGCCGCCCTCCACCAAGGGCGAGGTGCCAGCTCCTTCGACGCTCGCAGGCGAGGGGCCGCTCCTGGAACGCCGCACATCTGCACCGACCCTGGACGTGCCCGTCCTGGGCCCGGCATCGGTGCACATACACGCCCTCCTGGCGCCAGGATCGGCGGTGGACAAACCTCCCTTTAGTAAACCTCCCTTTAGTGAAAACGGCCTGGGACCGAAACCGACGGACCTGGCCCCGCAAAAATGACGGCCGCGACGCCCGAACCGAACACGGCCAATTCCTTAATCGACGTGTCAGGGCAGGAGGTCCATCCACCTCCGACAGGACCGGGGCACGCGCACGTTTTTTGCCGCCGGGCCTGCAGCTGCTTCCGGAACAGGGCCTGCCTCCTCTCGGCGGCGTGCCGGCGAGCGGGGAAACGAGCAGAGGCGGCGGGCCTCCTCGGCGCACGCTCCGGCGAGGCCCCCCCGCTGTCCGAGGAGCTCCCTGCAGGCCTCCTCCGAAGCCGCAGAGGGGGCCTGCCAGAAGGCCCGGGGGGCCTCCCGGGAGCCGCCCGCGGCTGCTGGGGAGGCCTGCCCCCCCTCGCGCTTCCCCACACGGAGCGCCGCCGCGCCTCTCCGCGTGCTTCGCGAGCAGGCGGGGCAGCGCCTTCTCTTCGGACCTGGCCTCGGCAAAGGCGCGCACCGCCTTCGTGTCGACCTTGCCGTCGCACTCGATGTCGAAGCAGGACCAGAGCTGGTCCACGTCGCCCTCGTACTCGAGGTCGACACAGAGAGCCCGGAATTCCTCGCGGCTGACACTGGCTCCGTACTTCGACGCCCGCTTCGGGTCTTTCGACTCGCCCTCCAGCCTCGAGCACCAATCGGCCAGCTTATTGTTGGCTATCTCTTTGAAGCTCCCGGCCGCACCGACGAGCTCAGGCGCCAAATCACGGAACTTGACTTGAGAACCGTCCTCCAACTTCAGCTCCTTCCACAAAGCAGACTGGTCGCCGTGGAACCCGGCGGCCGCGCACGCCTCAAAGAACGCCTCGCGACTGATCTTCCCCGCACCTGGGAGACTATCGCTGCACCGCTGCGCTGACTCACAGTAATCTCCCCCCCTTCCCTTCCTCCCCCCGTCCTCCCCTCGCCCACCAGGGCTGGAGGAGGGAGGAGGGGGCGGAGGAGAACTGGCGTGAGCGATCATGGCGGAGCTCAGCTGCACCGATACGCCACACGCGACACGTCGCGTGTTGACACGAACTCAACACGTAGACTCGAAACGCAGGTCTGGCACCCACGCTCGGCAACACGTGGGCCAACACCGTGAGCCCCCACGCAGCGTGTCCACACGGACGTCTTGAACACGGCACGCGTTCCGTTTCAACTCCGGCGTAGCAGGGCAGCTTAGTGGCGGAGGAGGAGGAGGAGGAGGACGACGAGACGAGACGAGGAGGGGGGAGGAGGAGGAGGAGGAGGAGGAGGAGGAGGAGGAAGAGGAGGAGGAGGAGGAGGAGGAGGAGGAGGAGGAGGAGGAGAAGGAGGAGGAGGAGGAGGAGGAGGAGGAAGAGGAGACGGAGGAGACGGAGGAGGAGCACCCTTGATGTCGAACTGCTTGTGCCACGCGCGCACGAGGGAGCCGAACCGTGCCTCCAGCAGCCGCGTCAGCTCCCTCCGCCGGCTCCGCCGCTCCTCGGGCGGCCGCCGGGAGGCGGCGCAGAGCTCGCGCTGCTGGGCCCACAGCGACCTGCGGGCCCTGGCCTTGCCGCCGCTCTCCTCGGCCTCCTCGACAGGGAGCACACGATGGGCCGATTCTCTGCCACCACTACCATAGGTAGGAGGAGGAGGAGGAGGAAGAGGAGGAGGAGGAGGAGGAGGAGGACCTCCCCATCCTCCATTCCCCCTGGTCCTACCCATGGCAGCAAAGGCGGAAAAATTGGCCCATCAGCACAGCGCAAACATCAAAACTCTCGCGGGTCCGCGCGAGCTCCTCGTCGCCCCTGGCGCGCTCCGCTGGGTGAGGGGGGCCCTGCGCCCAGCCCCAGAAACTCGCGCGGACACCTCCGACTGCTCCCCGCCCGACAGGCCGGGGCCGTCAGCTGAGAGGAAAGCTTCCTGCCCGCCTCGCCCGCGCTGCACACCGCGGCCGCCAGACGCGAAGACTCTGCTTGGCCCCATGGGTATCGCGCCTCGCCCGCCCTGCCTACCGCGGCCGCCAGCCGCCCGCCCTGCGCACCGCGGCAGCAGCGGCTGGCCCCTGGGCGTCCCGCCTCGCCCGCCTTGCCTACCGCGGGCGGCAGGCCTCAGAAATCCCCGAGAGTTCATAGCGAAATGAACAGGTATTTCAAGCAGGCGCAGCGAACACACTGCCCGACCAGGGAGGCGTCACGGCGCCCAGGCGTCACGACATCGTGCCGTCCACGGACATCTGGAGCAGACATACGGATCATACACTAAGAAAGCGCATCAAGAACATGCATCGAGAACATACAGTAAGAGCAGACAAAATCATTGTGTATGTGTATATATATATACTCACGCCAACAGCACGCACTACTAGCCAACACCCACCCCTACATTAAGTCCACACATCATGAGTAGGAATTGCGAACAGACACGGGGTTGTCATCATGAACAGACGCCAAGGGCACACATTAGCAGTATGGACTCACAGCATGTAAAAGGTAGAAGCATGCAGCAACAACTTGTACCACGAATCGGCATCAGACAAACACAACACACATATACATCAACAACCGTCACAAATCACCTACACCAGCAACATACATCAGAAACAGGCACCCTGAACATGCATCCATAGCATCTTCCGCACCAACAAGATACACCGACAGACATGTAGAGCCGCCGCCAACAACACACACACACACCAATAGCGTACATACAAATAGCTGCCAAGGCAGACATCAGGTATATGCGCCGAACGCATACATCAAGACCTGGCACAAACAAACAAATACGAACTAACTAACTGACTAGCTAACTGACTACGAACTAACTCACTAACAACCTAACACGCAGAGAACAGACACCAAAAGCAGGCAGCGAGAACCAGACATTCCGAACATACATCACGAACAGGCACCAAACACACATTCAAGAACATACATCAGTAAAATACGCCACGCGCGGCCATCAACAATACAAAATAAGAGCCGTCACCAATAGCATGCACCCGCAACTCATATGCATCAACAACAGACGCCCAGAATATGCATTGATAGTACACACTGGAAGAATACATCAATATCAGATGCAAGGAACAGCGATAAAGAGCACATGCACATGACAGACATCAAGACCAGACACCCAGAGAAGGCATCAAGAGATGCATACAGAACAGACATCAAGGACATACACTAAGAACAGACATCTTGATACACTGAAGCTCATTGATGGGAATCGCTCGAAGCGAGACAATCTATGTTTATGCCATGATTTCTGCGTCGATCCTCGGCCAGCCCCGCGAGGTTGTCCTCGGCCTCCTGGCACGCGTCCGCGCCGAATACTTCCACGGCCGAGTTGTAGTCCACGGCGGCCATGGACATCATGCCAGCGCCGTGCGCGTCCAGGAGCTCGAACAGCATGCGCTGGTTCCTGGGCATGCGCACCTCGTCGCAGAAGGTGTAGAACTCCTTCAGGGTCACGAGCGGGCCTTTCGCCGTGCTCCAGTTCCGGAAGGCCTGCGCGACCGAGCCGAAGCGCTCGCAGCAGCACTGCATGAAAGTCCTCAGCGCGACCGGCGCGAGCGGCTCTAACATGTCCAGCCTCAGCGCCTGGCTGGGCGGCCTCACGAGAGCCCGCCAGAGCTCCTCGACGCTCCCCTCGAAGCCGATCTCCTTGCAGGCGGCCTGCGGGGGCAACAAAAGTTGGATGAAGAGACGTGCACCTTGCGTGCAACGTTTGGGCCCGCGGTGACAATTCAGGGGCCATCTGAGGCCCCTTCAGAGCCAAGTTCCTGCGATCACCGATCCCCCATCGCTCATCGCACCCCCCCTGCCGTCGGCCCGAGCCTGCAGCCCCTCCAGGCCCACGTCGGACTTCCCCGCGGGGTCCAGCAGTTGACGCCACGCCTGCACCACGCCGCCGAAGCTCCTGCAGGAGGGCACCAACTATACACCCACACCGCTCCTGCCCAGGGCTTGGAGCAGGTGCATAGACATCTGCCGGCGGTGCCCTCCGATCCTGCGGAGGGCGGCCAAGAACCTGTCGACCACCCGCGTGCTGACCATGGGCCGCACCTCCGCAGCAGGCCTGGAGCTCTGCTCATGCGGGCGCAGCTGCCACAGGGGCCGCGCCGAGAGGTCGGCCCTCTCTGGCGGGTTGCAGAGGTCCTCCAGCCAGGCGAGGTCGGCGGCGGTGACGCCCGCCTTGCCGCCGAGCTGCAGCGCGCGGAAGACCCCCTCGAGCCCCTCGCGCCCGATCCCGCCCGACTCGCCCTGGCGCCGCTGGATCACCTTGCACGCCTGCAGAAACTGGTTCTGGGTGAGCCGCTGGGAATCGCCGGTTGCCGTCAAGGACGCGAGCGGGCCGACGCCCCGCGTGAAGAAGCGGTAGAAGTTGTCCAGCAGCGCCGCCCCTCCCGGGTCTACGTCCTTCAGCTGCACGTGGCCAGTGTCACCCCCGCCCAGGTCGAAGAAGATGTCGCGCGCATTGGGGACGCCCATGTCCCGCAGCGCCTTGACGAAGGCAACCTCGCCGAGCCTGTAGGCGCTCTGGCTGTCTAGCGCCCTCCGCCAGCCACAGACGCAGGTGCCGAACTGTCCCCTCAGCAGCTTGCGGAGGCCCTGGGGCGTGCCCTCCACCATGGCGATGCTGTTCTGCTCCCAGACTGCGCGCGCCTCGCCCATCTGCTCCCGCACCTCGCCCGCGCGGTGGACGCTCTGTGCCGTCGGCTGCGCGTAGGACGCCGTGGAGCCGCCGCTGGCGCCACCCTGCAGCGGGTCGCCGGTGCCCTTGTCCAGTCCGCCGCTCGACATACGGCGACTGCCACCCCCTTGCAGCAAGCCACCAGCGTCCTTGTCCAAGCTGCCGCTCGACATACTGCGACTCCCCCCCCCTTGGAGGGAAAGAGACCGATGACCATGACCAAGACTGACTGACCGCGAAAACGTCGGTGTCGACCTTGGTCATCATCCATCTTAGTCATAGTCAATTCGTCAATCGCCCTCGCGAATCGGCGACAGCCAGCATGGACCATAACCAACATCGGCGACGACAAGAGCCCGCGGCATCCTGGTCATGGCCAGCGTGTTTCTTCCGTCGACCCCCCTCGCCTAACGGCCGAAACGACCCAGCACCGAACCCCCGCTTGGCGGGGCGAGCAGGTCCCGCAGCGCACCTTTCCCGGACCTCCCGCTTGGCGGGGGGCCCTGTGCGGCAGACTCCAGCCCGGCCCCCTGGGCGCTAGGCGCCCATCGCGGACGGGGGGACTGAGCCGAAAGGGCTTGCGGAGGCAAGATGGATAGAGCATCGAGCCAGACACGTCGTCAACTGCGCCACACAGATTCACGACCGGCTGCATGATGTGCTGGTTTCGGTCTGGTCCTGGGCCTGTCGGGGGCAAGCCCCTTCTCTCTCGCAGGCGCGCGCGCGCCAACAAGCGCCTGCGGAGGCGGTGCAGGAGGATCGTCACCAGCAGCATCGGCAGGGGGAGGCCCAGGATGCGGGCAGGATCCTATCCTCCCCCTCGCCCTCCTCCTCCTCCTCCAGCGCCCTCCTGCTTGGCGTCTCTCGCCCACGAGGGTCGGGGCGGATCGTCGGCGCGGCTGGTATCGCGTGCTGGGCAGGGACTGCAACACTGGAGCTGCAGGGAAGCAGCAGCTTTACAGCCACGGCGAGGGTACTGCTGTGCGGCCACAGGCGAGGCTACCTCGGAGGCACAGAGACAGACTACTCCAAGCAAGGACGCAACCAGCGGCACGCGCGTGCTTTAGGAAAGTGTTGTGCAAGCTGCAACCTCATCCAACCCCTGGTGCGACTCTACGCCCGCCAACGTCACAACTATTACACAGAACGGCCTTCGGTTATAGATCAAATAACAGAAGTTGAGGATGACCCCGAACGGAACGTCGATTTCAATGTCGGATCATGTCGGATCATGTCGCGCGATGATGTCGGACGTAGCCGAGACCGATTCGGACAAAAAAACTGTTCCGTTCCCGTCTTGCGGGGTTGCGGGTGGTCGTCCGGTGGTTGTCCCATGGATGTCCCGTGTGATGACCGTGGTTGGTCCGTGCTTGTACCGTGGGCTGTCCCGTGTGTCCCGAGGTTGTCCCGTCGGTTGCCCCGCGGTTGACCCGCATTCCGATTGCATGTGTCGTTGCGCTCCCAATTACACGTGGATGCCAGTTGGGTTCGCATGCCGATGCGCATTCCGATTGTACTCCGATTTGGACTTCGATTTGGGAATAGAATCTGCATTCAAGCGATTTGGACTTCGATTTGGGAATAACATCTGCATTCATGCAGCAAGTGGATGCGCATGCCGCTTCATCCCGATGTGCATGTGGATGTCCAGCTTGCTGTGCGTTTCGCTGTGCAGTTATACCTGTATCCTTCGATTGAAAAACTAGAAGCATATGTGCGCGCGTGTGTGTGTGTGTGCGTGCGTAAGCGCGTGTGCGCGTGTGCGCGTGTGTGTGTGTGTGGGTGGTGTGTGTGGTGTGTATGTGGGTGTGTGTGTGTGTCTGTGTCTGTGTGTGTGTCTGCGTCTGTGTGTGTGTCTGTGAGTGCGTCTGTGTGTCTGTGCGTATGTGTGTCTGTGTCTGTGTGTCTGTGTGTCTGCGAGTGTGCGTGTGTTTGTGCGTGGGTGTGTCTGTATGTCTGTGTCTGTGTGTCTGTGTGTCTGTGCGTTTGCGTGTGCGTGTGCGCGCGCGTGTGCGTGAGCGTGTGCGTGTGCAGGTGCGCATGCGCGTGCGCGTGGCCCGGCCGCGCGCGCATCGGCTCCGACCTTGCTCCGCCTCGGCGCTGCACGAGAGGCCGCGACCGCCAAAAGTGCGTGCGAATGAGTGTGCGCTTATGAGCCGTGTGTGCTTGTGTGTGCGTGTGTGTGTGTGTGTGTGCGCGTGTGTGTGTGTGTGTGTGCGTGTGCGTGTGCGTGTGTGGGCATGTGTGTATGTGCGTGTGTGCGTGTGTGCGTGTGTGTGTGCGCGTGTGCGTGTGTGTGTTTTTGTTGTGCTGGGGTGTGTGCGCGCGTGCGTGGTGTGTGTGTGCGTGTGTGTATGTGTGTGCGTGCGTGCGATTGTGCGTGTTTGCATGTATGTGTGCGCGCGTGTGTATGTGTGTGCGTGTGTGGGAGCCTTTGTGTGCGGGCTTATGTCTGTGTTTGTCGTTGTGTTTGTGCGTGTGCACGTGCGCGTGTGTGCGCATGCGTGAGTGCCTGTGTGAGTGTCTGTGTGTGCGTGTGCGTGCGCATATGCGTGAAAAGGTGTGCGTGTGTGCGTGCGTGTGCGCGCGTGCATGTGGGCGTGCGAGCGTGCGTGCGTGTGTGTGTGTGTGCGTGTGTGGATGCGTGTGTGTGTGAACATGTGTGAATGTGTGAATGTGTGTGTGTTTGTGCGTGCATGTGTGCGTGTGTGTGTGTGCGTTGTTGTGCGCGTGTGCACGTGAGTGCGTGTGTGCATGTGTACGTGCGCGCGTGCGTGTGTGCGTAAGTGCGCGTGTGTGTGTGTGTGTGCGCGCATGAATGCGTGCATATGTACCCGTGTGTGTGTGTGTGTGCGTGTGTGTGTGTGCGCGTGTGCGTGTGTGCGTGTGTGTGTGTGTGCGTTTCTGAGTGTGCGTTTGTGTGTATGCGTAGGCGTGCGTGCGTGCGTGGGTGTGCCTGTGAGTGCGTGTGTGTGTGTGTGCGTGTGTGCATGTGAGTGGGTGTGGTTGTACGTGTGAGTATGTGTGTGTGTGTCTGTGTATGCGTGCGTGTGCTGCTGTGTGCGTGCGCGCGTGCCTGTGAGTGCGTGCGCGCGCGTGTGCGTCGGCCCTACTGACGCGCAACGCCCCGAATCCAGCGCGCCAGAACGGGCCGAAGGCCGATGACACATAGGCTCCTCGCGCCATCGCACGACCGAGCCACGCGCCCAGGCACCATGCAGCCCCCGTCCCAGGAGGCAGCCAGGCGCACCGCTGCGGCGGCACGGGCGCCGCCTCAGCGGCTCCCCCGGGAGTTCCCGACCCACGCCGACTCGGCCCACTTGCCCCACGCCGACTTGGCGGCCCAGCGCCGCCCAGCAACTCCAGCGGCTCCAAGGGAAAGGCACCCTGCAGGCCTCGGGCCTCGTCCGCGCCGTCAGGGATGAGAACGGCGGCGGCTTGCCGCCGTCGCCCCTGCCAGGGGGGCCCAGCGCGCGCCTCGCCCTGCACGCTCGCAGGCTCGTCGTCGTCAGCGCCCGGTGCCGAAGACGATTTGCAAGCAAAGGAACGCCTTATACAGGAACCCGGTGGCGAAGTTCCGGAAGAAGCAAAATGCCGTGGTGGTGGTGCCGTCAGCAGCGCGTCATGTACACCAGCCTCAAGTGGTCGCGGGAGAGGACGCACCACTTATCTAGGTCGACGCCCGAGAGGGTGAGGAGCACCGCTGGGCCGGAGTGCAACGCTGTGCCACCGAACGGGATGCGGGAGAGGCCCAGGCCGTGGTAGTCCAAGGTGCCACGTACACATGGAAAGAGAGCCACAGTCTGAGGCGCGGCTGTCAGGTCAAGCCAGGAACAACTCGTAATCTGCACATCCACATACAAAGTTGTGTGTGTGTGTGCGCGCACGTGGGTTGGGTGGGTGGGCGGGCGCAGGAGGATGTGGCGAGGGGGGAGGAGGAGGAGTGGGTGTCGCCGGCTTGTCCAGGGTGCACACACTGCTCACAGGAAACCTAATGGACCCAGACCTGTGGAAGGAGGATTGGGTGGGGAAGGGCAGGCAGAGAAGGGCTGCAACAGAGGATGGGGGGAGGAGGAGGAGGAGGAGGAGGAGGAGGAGGAGGAGGAGGAGGAGGAAGAGCAGGAGGAGGGGGAAGATGAGGAGGAGGAGGAGGAGGAGGAAGAGGGAGGAGGAGGGGGATGAGGAGGAGAAGGAAGAGGAAGAGGAGGAGGAGAGGAGGAGGAGGAGGAGGAGGAGGAGGGGCAGGGAGGAAGAGGAAGAGGAGGAGGAGGATTATGATGATGAGGAGGAGGCGGAGGACCAGGTAGAGAGGAAGAACATACGATATGAAAGCGGAGAGGGAGGGGGAGGGACCGAGGAGGGAGAACGAGCAGGGGCAGCAGTGGGGAGGAGGAGCAGCAACAGAAGCAGCAGGCTCGTAGGACGGGGCCTCCCGTGTTTGAGTCACCTCTTTGACCCGCTCACGGCAACAAAAAAAACTGCAGCGGAGCGTGCTCACCTAGCACGCGGATGTCCACCGCCCAGCCGAAGCCGAAAATCGAGATCAAGCCTTCGTTCCTTCTCCTCCTCCTCCTCGTCCTAATCCGCCTCCTCCTCCTCCTCCTCCTCCTCCTCCTCCTCCTCCTCCTCCTCCTCATCCTCATCCTCATCCTCATCCTCATCCTCCTCCTCCTCCTCCTCCGCCTAATATGTCTCCTCCTGCTCCTCCTCCACCTCCTCCTCCTCCTCCTCCTCCTCCTCCTCCTCCTCCTCCTCCTCCTCTACCTAGTCTTCCCGCTTGCTCCTCTGCCTCCCCCTACATCTTCTCACACCCCTGACACCTGTCTCCTCCTCCTCGCCTGTCCCTTCCATATTGTGCTCAACATCACTGCTGATCAGCGTTCTCCCTTCATCTTCGCCGCCTCCTCCTCCTCCTCCTCCTCATCCTCGGTTCTTTTCTTCTCGGCGAGCCTAGGTCAGCATGCTGGCGACCGTAAGCATTATGCTGTGAGGCGTTGATTACCCATGCGTGTACGGCTTCGCCCAGCGCAATGGTTCCCGCAGTCGCTGACAGCACAGAAGTCCAAGACATAGTCAGAGGAATCAAAATGCCACTCGTGCAACCCTTGCCCACCCCTCTAGAAACCAAGCGGCTGCCGAGCAGTAGCCTGCCTGGGTCCCGCCGTGGACATGCAGAAGCAATATGAAGTCACTGAAACTAGCCCACGTCCGGTATGAGAAATTGCTGGCACCATTACCTTCGCTTGTCCACCGTATGATTCAAGAACAAGTCCACTATGTTGTTCCACTCGCGTGGTCACCAGTGGGCCGCACTATCGATGTATTGAAACGCACGCAAGGACACTCTGACCTTAAAGTGTGCGAGATGTGGATCGGTCAGTACACTCTCCCCGCTGGCCTCGCCAACCATTGGTTGGCAACCAATTGCTGGTGCAAAGCTGCCCAGCCCGCTGCGGAACTGCGGCTCTGGCGCCCCGTCCACGCTAGATCTGGCCCCTCCCACACGCTTGCTCGTGCTCAGCAGGCCACCATCGCTTTGCTGTAGCTCCAGTGTGGCGACTATTCTGGCGGGCTGGAATGCCGTTGAACGTAAAACAGGCCCTTAGCTTCACAGACTCGCCGCTCGGGCTAACCATCAAAAAGTGCACGACAGGTGTGGAGTAATTCTCGCCTTCCCAGCCAGACGCGCGACTGCGTTCGGCGCTGAAGGTTCTGTGGCACTGTGAGACAATGTGAGGCTCGCGGATGTGCTCGTCGCCGAGGACTTCGGGGCGATGTGGAACCCTTCGAGACGCGCGACTGCGTTCGGCGCCGAGGGTTTCGTGGCACTTTGAGACAGTGTGAGACTCGCGGACGTGCTCGGCGCCGAGGGCTCCGGGCACTTTGAGGCCTTTTGAGACTGTTCGAAACCGCTTTGGGACCGCCATCGGACGCGTCCGGTGTGTGAATGTTTACCATGTCGTCGATTTTGAGACTCATCAGACAGTCATTCTTTATAATACTAAAATAAGAGTCGGACAGTCTCAAGGCGGTTCGAGCGCGGACGGGGCCGCCGCCGAGCGGATGGGGCCGCCGCCCAAGCGCGATCCAAGCGGTGCTGAATTTTAGTCCACCTTTTGGCCCACGTCGGCTCGACGTGCGTGCAGCGCCAAATGTGACTGATGTGAATTGCCGTTGATATAATGTGGGCTCAAATGCTTCCATGCGAAAACTGGAGGAGTTCGTTTCCAACTGTTCTTCTCCGACTGTATCCCTATCCTCCCCATCCTCCTCCTCCTCCTCCTCTTTCTCCTCCGCTTCTTCTTCTTCTTCTCATTATTATTGTTATTGTTGTTTTTCTTATTCGTTTTCTTTTCTTCTACCTCATCCTCCTCCTCCCCCTCCTCCCTTTCTCCTCCTCCTCCTCCTCCTCCTCCTCCTCTTCCTCCTCCTCCTCCTCCTCCCCCGCATCCTCCTCCTCCTCCTCCTCCTCCTCCTCCTCCTCCTCCTCCTGCTGGGCCTCACTCCGGGAACGCCTCCTGCAGGCGGAGGAGCACGAAGCCCAGCACGATGCCCCACAGGATGGTGAACGAAGACACCAGGGCGTAGGGGATAATCTCCTCGAAGAGCAGGCCTGGCAAGACGAGGGCACGAATCACCAACAACACCGGGCGCGGAGCACAGACTCGGGACTTCCTGAGGGCCGATGGGGCCAGAGGGCACGTCGGGCACCGCGGCCGCTCGAGGGCGCTGCGGGAGCCAGGAAGGCACTCCAGAGAGATCTGGAGCAGCCTCTCCGCATCCTGCAGGCATCGTGCCTCTGGAACGCTGGCTGAAGAACGAATGGGCTTTTCTGGCCACAGCGAGCCCGGGCAACGAATCGCCCCCCCGATCCAATTCCAAGGAGCGGCCCGACAATCAGAGCCCCTCCTGAGCCCTGAGTGGCCCTTGTTTCAGCGTCTTGGGCGCAGGCCACCTCCCTTCGGAAGCCCAGAAGCACGACCGCAACGGTTGGCAACACGCTTCGCGCTGCGCGGCACGCTTCGCAAAGCGCTTCGCGCACGGGTCACTTCACTTCGCGCCTCGGCGCGCACGAGACGCGCTCATCTTCCGCGATCCGATCTCGCGCAGCTCCAGCGGAAAGGTGCAAGTCCTCTCTGGCCCGAACCTCTCGAGGCCCGCAGCGCGGTCGTCTCTGCGCCCCCGCGGTGGACTGGGCTCGCGTCTGGTACGGTAGAGTGAAACAATCACTGAACACTCCCCCTCCAAACTCAAAGTTGGCACGCGCGGGGGAGGCTGCGGTCGAGGTGCAACTCACCTGACCCACCGCTAACTTCGAGCATCGGGGGGAGGGGGGGGCGTTGACATGTGGATGTGGCATGAGTGCTCGCTATTTGTTTCCGAGGCCTGTCCCTCTGGGGGGGCCACGCGCGGGATATGGACATGCGGAGGGCTGGCGTGCCTGGCCACGCAGGGGCCGAGCGCTGGACATGTATGCGGCCGCGTGTCCAGCTCTCCCCCAGGCCAGCCGCGTCATGTGCATCCAGCTTCCTCCTCCTCCTCTTCCTCCTCCGCCTCCTCCTCCTCCGCCCTCCTCCTCCTCCTCCTCCTCCTCCTCCTCCTCCTCCGCCCTCCTTCTCCTCCTCCTCCTCCTCCTCCTCCTCCTCCTCCTCCTCCTCCTCCTCCTCCTCCTCCTCCTCCTCCTCCTCCTCCTCCTCCTCCTCCTCCTCCTCCTCCTCCTGGTAACCCATGGCCCCCGACCAGTGTAGCGGGCCCCGAAGAGCTGCGAGCCGTTCGCGTGGGCGGCGTCGGTTGCCACGAGCAGCCTCGGGTCGGACGGAGGGAGATACTATAGTACAGGGGCGGCTGGCGAATCAGCTCACAAGGCTGCTTTTTCCCTGGCGCCTCCTGGCGCTGGGGGGCGCCAGCGTCATCGAGGAAGGGCGCAGGGTGACGGAGCCGAAACACCAGCTGCGCGCAGCAGAGTGCGGAGCCCACCTCTCCTGGAGGAGAACAGAAACTGCATAAACATAAGCCGTTGGACGTCCATGCGGATCTTCTGGGTCGGCGCTGGGCACCCCTCCCTGGCGCACGGAGCGCGCCAGGGACGGCGCCGGAAGCGCCGCCAGGGGGTCCCAACGCCGATCCAAGTCATCCGCGCAGAGCTCCGAAAAATCACGGTTATCTAGTCTTCTGTTATACCGAAACCGCTACTCCACGGACCCCTCCTGGGGCGCGTTTTGATCAGAATTTCTCGAGGCCCCAAACAGCGAAAACGTGGCAAGGGTAGCGGTCTCAGTCCCTCCCCCTCCTCTGAATATCCCCTCCCCCTTTCGTCCGACCAAACAGCCCCGAGGCGGCGCCGAGGGCTGCGGCGTCGACCTCGGCTACACTCAAGAGTGACCCGAGGCAGGATTGACCTCTGGTGCGCGGCTCTTGGGGGCCGCTGGGGGGGGGGGGGGGGGGGCAAATCCCTCTGCGCAGGCCAGCGCTGGGGATCACCCGAGAGCCTGCACCAACGGAGGCCTCCCAGGTGGAGCTCGAGCGGAGTGGATCGGAGGACGGCACCGCATCGCCGATGCATCGCCGATTCGTCGCCGACGCACCGCCGATGCGTCGCCGCCGGCGGGGTGGAGAAGACTGGGCTCCGCACCGAGCCGCATGGCCGATGCATCGGCGATGCGGCGCGATCCTCCGACGCTCACGCACGCGGACCCCATTTGGGGGCGCCTGGAACCACAAGGCCACTCCAGCGAAGGGCCGCTTCTACGATAACAACAAGAACAACAACAACAACAACAACAACAACAATCACTTTACCCGAACGCTCAGTGTTCTCACCAGTGCCAGGGTTTTCATGCGACGCCAGCCAATACCCCCACTTTGTGGGGGGGCAGTGCAAGCTCTACCAAATATCCACACGACTCTTCGCCACCACCCACACCCAGCTTCCCGCCCTATGACGTTCGGACACTTCACTTCGTGGCCTGCGGACGACCGTGGCTACTACACTGGCGTGGAGTACACACCCACAGAAGTTGTTAAGCCTACGTTCGTACACCCACAGAAGTTGTTAAGCCTTGTTAACCCACAGAAGTTGTTAAGCCTTCCACAGAACATCTGTTGCATATGATGCATATGGTACATGATACACATGATACACATGATACGTACTCACAAGATAGTTGATCACATCTTTAGGGCAAATTCCTGAGGGATGTGGGAATACACAAGAGAGAGAGGATATGGTTGTCCCGATGGTTGTCTCGATGGTTGTCCCGATGGTTGTCCTGATGGTTGTGGTTGTCCCGATCGTTGTCCCGATGATTGTCCCGATGGTTGTCCTGATGGTTGTGCTTGTCCCGATCGTTGTCCCGATGACTGTCCCGATGATTGTCCCGATGGTTGTCCCGATGGTTGTTCCGATGGTTGTCCCGATGGTTGTCCCGATGGTTGTGAGCGATGCCGGATCCTCACGCCCACATGGTCCCGCATGGTATTATTTGACAGGGATGATGGCCCTGGCAGGTGCGCAACCGTTGTCGCAGAAGTTCGAAAAAGTTGCTCGCAAAAGCCCGTTTGACAGAAATGTTTAAAAAGTGTTGGGTTTCCTACGAATCCGCAAGAGCGCGCGGGATGAGATTTTGACATTTTTTTGTTGAAAAACCATTGGTTTTTTGATGTTTTTATGTTAAAATCGCTGCGAACACTAAGGTTTTGGAAGGATTTCGTCTTGCGCGCGCGAATGTCCACTTTACCTTATTTTTTGCAAGGGATTCTTGAAATTTGATTATATTAGAACAAGAAATGTCATTTTCTATTGTTTTTTGCAAGGGAAAGCGGATTACAACAAAACAACCGGATCCTGTACACACCCTCTTTTCTGAGGCTTCCTCACGAAAATGATGAAAATGTAGCTGCGGCCTAGGCGGCGCAGGGGGGGCGCGCACCAGGGGGCCCAACAATAATTATTCTTTAGAATAAATAATGTTCAACAACAACAACAGCAGCAGCAGCAGCAGCAACAACAGCAGCAACAACAGCAGCAACAGCAACAACAGCAACAGCAACAGTAACAGCAACAGCAGCAGCAACAACAACAGCAGCAACAACCACAACAACAACAACCACAACAACAACGACAACGGCAACGGCAACAACAACAACAACAGCAACAATAACAACAACTGCAACTGCAACAGCAACAGCAACGGCAACAACAACAACAGCAGCAACAACAACAATAATCACAGCAACAGCAACAACATCATTGTCAACAACAACAACAAGCACAACAACAACCACCACCACCACCACCACCACCACCACCACCACAACAACAACAACAACAACAATTACTAGCACGTGGGGACACTCCGTTCTCACCAGTGCCAGGGTTTTCATAGGAGGCGGGCAATACCCCCACTTTGTGGGGGGGCCGGTTCAAGCTCTACCAAATTTCCAAACGACTCTTCGCCACCACCCACACCCAGCTTCCCGCCCTATGACGTTCGGACACTTCACTTCGTGGCATGCGGACGACCGTGGCTACTATTCAGGGCCCCGCGGCCGACGACGACGGCGTGCGCGCGCGAAGAAAAAACGAATGTGTCCCGCATGGTATTATTTGACAGGGATGATGGCCCTGGCAGGTGCGCAACCGTTGTTGCAGAAGTTCGAAAAAGTTGCTCGCAAAAGCCCGTTTGACAGAAATGTTTAAAAAGTGTTGGGTTTCCTACGAATCCGCAAGAGCGCGCGGGATGAAATTTTGACATTTTTTTTTGAAAAACCATTGGTGTTTTGATGTTTTTATGTTAAAATCGCTACGAAAACTAAGGTTTTGGAAGGATTTCGTCTTGCGCGCGCGAATGTCCACTTTACCTTATTTTTTGCAAGGGATTCTTGAAGTTTGGTTATGTTAGAACAAGAAATGTCCACTTTAGCTTATTTTTTGCAAGGGAAAGCGGGCGTCAACAAAACAACCGGATCTGGTACACATCGTTTTGCCTGAGACTTCCTCACGAAAATGATGAAAATGAGGCTGCGGCCTAGGCGCGGCGAGGGGGGCGTGCACCAGGGGGCCCAACAATAATTATTCTTTAGAAGTAATAATATTCAACAACAACAACAGCAACAGCAACAGCAACAGCAACAACAACAACAACAACAACAACAACGACAACAACAACGACAACAGCAACAACAACCAAAACAACAACAAACAACGGCATAAACACATACTGTTGGCGCTCCGCGCGGATTTCCTGGATCTGAGCGTGACCCCTCCCTCCCTGGCGCGCGGAGCGCGCCAGGGGCGGCGCCGAGTGGAGCCCGCCGGGGCGCTCCAGCGCAGATCCCAGCAATCTCCGCGCGGAGCGCCCAAAATCTCTGCTTGTGCCGTTCCTTCCTCTTCGATCTGCGCGCAGCCGACGACCCCCGCAGGCCGCGCCGGCGCGGGCGCCGGCAGGAAGGCGCCCGGGGAGCTCAGCAGCGCCGCGGCGCCGAGGGCGAGGAGCAGCGCGGGCAGCGCGGCCGGGCGGCGCGCCGTGGAGGGCATGGCTGCTGGCTGGGGTCCGCGGGGGCCTCCTAAGAAGGGGGCCAGGGGCAGGGCGTGTGAGGCGGGAGCACATCCATACGTGTATATATATATATAGAGAGAGATACATCCATATCTATATACGTATATGCACATACATAAATACATGCATATCATAGATCTTCTATATGTATATACCTCTATATCTCTATACATCTATATGTTTATGTATATGTGATGTATCTACAAGTATATCACAGGAACGCAAAACGCATCAACACAGACCTTCGGAGGTCCGCGCGGACTTCCTGGGTCGGCGCTGGGCCCCCCCCCCCCCCCTTGGCGGCGCCGCGAGACAGGGGCCGCCAGGGCGAGGCGGGAACACATGCCCTGTGCACCCCACGAGGCGCTGTGCTGGTGTACCGCGTGGGGCGGACGCACGCGAACGTCGCCACGGGGGGCCGTCGGCGGAGCGCCCCCTGGGGCCGCGAAGCGCTGTGCTGGGTGGGGCGGGCGGCACGCGGACGTCGCCACCTGTGCCCTCGACGGGGCTCCCTGCGGGGCCACGGAGCGCTGCACTGGGCGGGGCGGGCGCACGCGAGAAGGGGGGCCACGGGCAGAGCGCGCGGGGCGGGACCGCGTCCAGCTGCGGGAGCGAAGGGCGCATCAGCACAGACCTTCGGAGGTCCGCGCGGACTTCCTGGGTCGGCGCTGGGCCCGCCAAAAGGCGGCGCCTCGAGGAAGGGGGGCGGCCGGGTCGTCTCGGAGGCCGTCGCTCGTCGTCTTGGGCTTGAGGTCGTCGGGCGTTGTCATCAGTTCTCGAAGGCGTTCTAGAGTTAGGTCGGGCATGTCCTCCTGCAGGCGGAGCTTGGACGAAAAATTAAAAAGAGTTCAACAATGCTTGCAAATGCAAATTGTCAAAAAATCATCCCCTTACTGTTTTGTTTTACAATTTTTGGCCATACCTGCTGAGGAGGGACATGCTCGACTCCACTCTGGCGTCGTGATGCCGCCGAGGCCGTCCTGGGGGCGCCTGGAGCGTCCCGAAGGGCCGCCGGAGGCCCAAGCGACGGCCCCAGAACCACTCGGAGGGGGGAAGGGGGCCCTCGCAGAGCGAATGAGGCAGGTCTCCTCGGGAGCCTTTAGAAGCCCCAGGGCCATCGAGAATGGACCCAGCACGAAGCAGCCTGGGGAGGGACCCAACCGCGGCTGCGTGTACCGCGAGGGGGATGCGACGAAGGAAGGGGCACGCAAACTCCGAGTAGCGCACGCGGCAGAGCCTCTCGCGACGCGTGTGAAAGTTGTCACCGGGGCCTTCGGTGGCGCTCCCTATGGGGCTACGAAACGCTGTACTGGGTGGGGCGGACGCAAGCGAACGTCGCCACTGGTGCCTGCGGTGGAGCTCCCCATCGGGCCACGAAGCGCTGTACTGGGTTGGGCAGGCGCGTGCGAACGTCGCCATTTGGGACTTCGGCGGAGCTACCTATGGGTCTACAAAGCGCTGTACTGGGTGGGGCAAAAGCATGCGAACGTCGGCGTTAGGGTCTTCGATAGAGCTCCTGGAGGGAACACGAAACGCTGCACTGAGTGGGGCGGACGCATGTAAACGTCGTCACTGGAGCCTTCGGTGGTGCTCCCTGTTGGGCTACGAAACGCTGCACTGGGCGGGGTGGACGCATGCGAACGTCGCCACGCGGGCCGTCGGTGGAGCTCCCCATGGGGCCACGAAGCCCTGTGCTGGTTGGGGCGGACGCATGCGAACGTTGCCACTGAGGCCTTTTGTTGGAGCCCCCTATGGCGCCACGAAGCGCTGTACTTGGTGGGGCGGACGCATGCGAACGTCGCCACTATTGCTTTCGATGGAACTCCTTATGGGGCCACGAAACGCTGTACTGGGCGGGGCGGACGCACGCGAACGTCTCCACCGGGAGCTTCAATGGACCTCCCCACGATGATACAAAGCGCTGTACAGGGTGGGAGGGACGCATGCGAACGTCGCCACTGGGGCCTTCGGTGAAGCCCCCGATGGGGCCACGAAACGCTGTACTGGGCGGGGCAGGCGCATGAGAACGTCGCCCCAGGGCCTCTGTTGGAACGCCTTATGGACTTACGGAGCGCTGTACTGCGTAGAGTGGACACACGCGAACGTCGCCACGGGGGCCTTCGGTGGAGCTCCCTGTGGGGCAACGAAACGCTGAATTGGCTGGGGCGGGCGCATGCGAACGTCGCCACTTGTGCCTTCGATGTGGCTTCCTATGTGGCCACACAGCCTTGTACTGGGTGGGGCGGACGCACGCGAACTTCGCCACTTGTGCCTTCGGTGGAGCCCCCTGTGGGGCCACGAAGCGCTGTACTGGGTGGGGCGGGCGCATGCGAACGTCGCCACTGGGGTCTTTGGTGGAGCTCCTGTGCCTACGATGGAGCTCCTCATAGGGCCACGAAGCGCTGTACTGGGCGGGGCAGGCGCATGCGAATGTCCCCCGTGGGGCTTTCGGTGGGGCCACGAAGCGCTGCAATGGACGGGGCGGACGCATGCGAACGTCGTCGCTGGGGCCTTCGGTGGAGCTCCCGAATGGGCTACGGAACGCTGTGCTGGGCGGGGCGGACACATGCGAACGTCGCCACCTGTGCCTTCGGCGAAGCTCCTATGGGACCACGAAGCGCTGTACTGGGTGGGGCGGACGCATGCGCACGTCGCCACTGGAATTTCCAGCGAAGCTCACCACAGGGCCACGAAGCGCTGCACTGCGCAGGGCGCATGCGAACGTCGCCACCAGACCACAAAACGCTGTACTGGGTGGAGCGGACGAATTCGAAAGTCGCCACTGAGGCCTTCGGTGGAGGAGCTCCCTTTCGGGCCACGAAGCGCTGTACTGGGTGAAACGGGCGCATGCGAACGTCGCCACCAGTGCATTCGGTGGAGCTCCCGATGGAGCCAACGAAGCGCTGTACTGGGTGGGGCAGACGTTGGGTCCTTGGGCGAACATCGTCATTGGGTCCTTCGGTGAAGCTCCCTATGGAACCACGAAGCGCTGTACTCGGCCGGGCGGACGCATGCGAACGTCGGGGGAGGGGGGGGGAAGAGGAGAAGCAGGAGGAGGAGAAGGCGGAGGTGGACGCGGGGCGCTCTCTTCAAAGCAAGGACCCTACACCACAGGATGGTTGGGAAAAACTGCAGAATCAGAAACTTTCGGAGCTCCGCGCGGAATTCTTGGCGCGCTCCGCGCGTCAGGAAGGGGGTCCAGAGCCGATCCCAGATATCCGCGCGGACCTCCGAAGGTTTTCGTATAGGGAGTTGCCTGTTCCTCTCGCCAAGCGTGTGCGACCCAACTCTCTGACGATCGGATGTTTCAACCGGTGGTTGCTCCTCTGTTTAGCCCCTCTGGGGCTGTTATCCGTCCCTGGACTTAGGTCGGACATGTCCTCCTACAGGCGGATTTTTGAATAAAAAGAAGAAGAACTCAAAAATATTCAATAATTCTGTTCGGCAATACTTTACATCAAAATTGAGAATCGTCCCCAGAGGTTTTTTACTACTTTTGAATGTTCCCCTCCTGTAGAGGGACATGCCCGACTTAACCCAGGGACCGTTCAACACGAATCCGGGACGAAAAATACCCCTCCGGAAGGGGTCGGATCCTCTGGGGCCGCCGATGGAGCTGATCTGGGGAGGCGGGCGGGGATCTGCCCGTAGAACCACCGCCCGGGGCCTCGACTTTCGTGGACCTCGGCTGGCGGTAGGTGTGGACCCATCTGGCCCCCCCGCTGGGCCCCAACACGCCCATGTCCCCAGACCCTCGACGTCATGATTTGTTCACAGCGTCGACCCCCAGAGGTCTGGCCCCCTTTCCCGGGACCGGTTTTCTCATCATGAGTCGTTCTGCTGACGGTTTCCAGGGCCCGCATGAGGGCCCCCGGAACGGTTCTTCCCCAACGTGAGCGGTTTTTTCCCCAACTCGAAGGGGTCTGGGTCCACCGCCCGCCAAGGCGATTCCCCCCGGGCGATGGTTGCTGGCCTGAAGTCGGGCGTGTCCCCCTACAGGAGGATCTTGGGCGAAAAATCAAAAGAACTCACAAAATACCCCCCAAAAGAGCAAAAATAGTCCAGAATCGTCCCCAGACTATCTTTAGATTCTTTTCGAATGCCCCTCCTGTGGAGGGACGGGCCCGACTTTGATGCTGGCCAGACGGCACCGACCGCGTCGCTGGCTGCGCCGACGCAGCGCGGGGCTCGAGAGGGGGGGCGGGGCCTCCCGGTCGCGCTGCCTCGGCTTCCCGGGCCTCAGATCGCTTTCACTAAACCACGCTTTGCTACAGGGAGGTCTGTCCATCCCCGAGCTATCGAGGAGGAGGAGGAGGAGGAGGAGGAGGAGGAGGAGGAGGAGGAGGAGGAGGAGGGGGAGGAGGAGGAGGGGGAGGAGGAGGAGGGGGGGGGGGCCTCCCGGCCTCCCGGGCCTCCCGGGCCCCGGCTCGGCACCGCGTCGGGGCGGTGCGGTGCGGTGCCGCCTTGGCCGGCTGCGCGCAGGGAGAGAGGGCCCCGGACAGGATTGACCCTTCGGTGCGCGCCCTTCGGGGGGAGCCGCGGAGGAGGCCCAACTCGGCGGCGAGCGACGGGGGGGGAGGCTCCTCAGCAGCCCTCGGGCCTTCTAAGGAGGTTGCCTGCGTCTTCTCCTCTGGGAAGGCCGCCTGAGAAGGCCTTCTCCTTCTCACTTCCCCCCCCCCTCGCGCGCCGCCCAGAAACACGGAGCGTGCAGGCCGCTGCCATCGCATCGATCTGGGGGCCCGCACCAACGGTCAGTCGGGCGAAGGGTGACTCATTCGTGCAGCCGACCTGGCAAAGCCCCAGCAAGCGGGGCGTTACTGAACGGGCCGGTAGCTAAGGGTGCGTTTTCAATGGCGTTTTCAAGAAAATGATTAGCCGCGCACAAGTGCGAGGTAAACCCCTCCCTCCCAGGGATACGACGCTGTGTCGACGTTTCTGTTGTCCCGATTCATCAGGCACTGGTGCAAGGCAAATGCCCCGTCGCCACGACTTCACGCTTGAAGAAACCTCTTAGCTAGCGCCCCGTGTATGAACGCCCCGCTTGCAGGGGCTTGGCAGGGGCTTGGCCATCGAATTCGGCCATCTGGGGACCCCACTGACCCAGAGCCCCCACGTCGGGATGTTTTCACAACGTCGGCCCCCAGAGGTCTGGACCCTTTCCCCAGGATCGGTTTCTCATCCTGAGTCGTTTCTTGACGCTCCCGAGGCCCAAGAAGCGCTCCCGGAGTCCGGACACGGCACGAAACCTCCCATCCCGACTTCTGCTCACAGCGCGAGGAGGTCCGGGGAGCCCGTACCCAAGCTCCCTCCGGCGAAGGGCCACTCTTACGCGTAGTCGCCCTGGGGGCCGCGCTGGCCCTGGCCCCGGCTAGCAGGCCCGAGGGTTCGGGGCCGCCGCGCCGCTGGCGCCGGAACGTGCGGGCTGCCGAGGGGGGCCGGAGAGGTCCTGGGCCGCAGCAGCTGCGGAGGCTCTCGGCCCGGGAGGCCCACGGCAGGCGAGGGGGGCCGATGGGCGCGGGGGCCTCGCACTCCTCTCCTGGAAGAAGGAGGAGAAGATGAAGAAGAAGAAGAAGAAGGAGACAAATAAACACAAGAACAAGTCGAACAAAAAAACAATCATAACAACAATACTGATAAGAAAATCAAGCAATGGAGAAGAATAATAATAGTAATACGAATAGCAAGAATAATAGAAATAAGAATATAATAATAATATTAATAATAATAATAATAACAATAATGGTAATCATAATACTAGTGGTACTAATAATAATAATCATAATAATAATAATAGTAGTAGTAGTAGTAGTAGTAGTAGTAATACTAATAATGCTGATAATAATAATAATACTAATAATAAGAGTAGTAATAATAGCAACATCAATTATAAGACTATAAATAGGTCCATAAGACGAAATAGAATAACAAAAATAAGAAAATAGGAAGAAGAAACGGCACGGACCTGAACAATCGGAGGTCCGTGTGGATCTCTCTAGAGCGGCGCTGCACCCTCCTCCCCGTGCGCGCGGAGCGCGCCAGAGGCAGGGGGGGCCATGGCCGATCCAGGAGGTCTGCGCGGACCTCCAGGACGTGCATGCTCATGCCGATGTGTTTCCTTGGACTTGCCGCTGGGTTGCATTTTCGTTGCTCATCTAGAAGAAGTAAAGCCACATGATACCCGAGAAAAACCCAACCCGACTTTTTTGGGGCATAGGGCTATAGGGCTATAGGGCTATAAGGACTATAAGGCAATATGGCCTATAGGGCTACAGGGCTATAGGGCTATAGGACTATTGGGCTATAGGGCTGTAGAGCTATAGGGCTATTGGGCTATAGGGCTATAGGGCTATAGAGCTAGAGGGCGATAGAGCACCCGGGCACCCGGGCACCCCCGGGCACCTCCATGTGCAGGCACCCTGGGGCACCCAGGCACCCGGGCACCCCCGGGCACCCGGGCACCTGGGCACCCGGGCCAGCCACCGAAATCGGCGACGCACCTCACCTAACCATATGAATCAGCTAGGACCCCTACAGAGGCAAGCTCTGATTGGGGAATAAACATTGACGCTCCGCGCGGATTTCTTGGATTCGCGCTGGAACCCCCTCCCTGGCGAGCGGAGCGCGCCAGGGGCGGCGCCGGAGGCACCGCCAGGGGGCCCAGGCACGGATCCATGAAATCCGCGCGGAGCGCCAGAAAAGTTTATGTTTATGTGGTCTTTTCTTCTTCGATCGTCTTTGCCTGGAACACAGCTGGGCTTAGCGCTTGCAGGACCCTATCGAATGGCGAACGATTGCGGCAAGCACTGCAAGCAGCTGTGGTGAAGGCGATTACCTGTAGCATTAGGAATGCACATTGCATGCGATGCCCGGTGCCTTGGCGCCCTACCTATTTTTCTGTCTGCGCCTACGCGCTTCGGCGTGTGGCGTAGCGTAGCGTAGCGCCGCTGGGACCAGAGGGGTGCTCACCGAGAGAACTCGGGGATCTTCTGACCCGGGTCAATCCAGACCCGGGTCAGCAAGAAACCAAAAACTGCAATGCAGGACAAAAAACCGCAACGCAGGTCCTCGCAAACCCGGGTCAGCCAATACGAGCGGCCGCCTCGCGGCCACGAGCGGCTCGCGAACCCAGGTCAGCCAGAGGGGGCCTTCGCAGAATCCTGCAGGATTTGGCGCTCTGGCTGATCCCCGTTTGCACTGACCCCCGTCTCTTATCCCCCGAAGACGGAAGTTTTTCTCGATTTTCGGCCTCTAGGGCCCCGGGACCGTCAAAAAACGACTCGGGATGAGAATCCGGTCCTGGGGAATGGGTCGAGACTTCGGGGGACCGCGCATTGAAAAAATCACAACGTCGGATCTCTGGGCATGGCGTAGCGTAGCGTAGCGCCGCTGGGACCAGAGGGGTGCTCACCGAGAGAACGTGGGCAAACCGGCACGCCGGGGCCGGACGATGATGATGATGATGATGATGATGATGAATGATGATGATGATGATGATGATGATGATGATGATGATGATGATGATGATGATGTGATGGTGATGGTGATGGTGATGATGATGATGATGATGCTGCTGCTGCTGCTGCTGCTGCTGCTGATGCTGGTGCTGGTGCTGGTGCTGGTGCTGAGGAGGAGGAGGAGGAGGAGGGGGAGGAGGAGGGGGAGGAGGAGGAGGAGGAGGAGGAGGAGGAGGAGGGGGAGGGGGAGGAGGAGGAGGAGGACCGCCGCCCAGAACCCACCCGGGGCCCACTGCGAGGCGCGGGCGCGCCGGGCCGCCGAGAGCGGGCGCGCGCGCTCCCCGAGCCCACAAAGGGCCCTGCCGCAGCAGCGGGCACCCGTGGCTTATAGCGGAGAGGCGGGTCTGACGCGGATGGGCCCGCGGGGAGAGGTGCAGTCCGGCGGGGAACGAGACGGGGGAGGGAGAATTGGAGGCCGATTTCTGACCACACCCCCTTCCCGAGGTGCCTTGCGAAAGGCGGCTTCCAGAGGTGGGGGTGGGCAGGTTCCCCGCCCCAGGGGAAGGAAAAACTACGCACTTCCACCCCCGAGGACCTATCGTAGAATCGAGGACCCAGAGGTGGGTGTGGTCAGAAATCGGTTTTCGAGAGAACGAGCAGGCCTTCTCAGAAGGCTCGGAGGTCCCCCGGCCTTCTGAGAAAGGCTCCCAGCCTTCCACGAAGGTACGGGAACCTTCTCGGAAGGCGCGAGGGCTTCTGAGAAGTCCCGCCGCCTTCTGAGGAGGCCTTCTCCTTCTCACTTCCCCCCCTCGCTCGCCGCCGAGCAGTAGTACTTGCAATGGTCGGCCTTGCGAAGGGCACAACCAAGTGCAGTTGTGAGTCACGCAAATGTGATCATAGTCTTCGGTGGAGCTCCCCATAAGGCCACGAAGCGTATGAAGGGGGGTACCGCATTGATGGCGGGGACGCATGCGAACACCGCCACTGGGTCCTTCGGTGAAGCTCCCTATGGGGCCACGATGCGTGCGAGGAGTGTGCCGAAATGGGTGGCGGGGACGCTTACCACACCGCCACTGGGGCCTTGTGTGGAGCTCCCTATGGGGCAACAGTACGTGTGAGGAGTGCACCGAAATTAGTGGCGGGGACGCATATGGACACCGCCACTGGGGCCTCCTGTGGAGCTCCCCGTGGGGCCACGAGACGTGTGATGGGGGGTGCCGAATTGGTGGCGGGGACGCATGCGAACACCGCCACTGGAGTTTTCTGTGGCGCTCCCGATGGAGACACTAGACGTGTGATGGGTGTGCCGAAATGGGTGGCGGGGCGCATGTGGACACCGCCACTGGGGCCTTCGGTAGAGCTCCCTATGGGGCCACGAGACGTGTCAGGGGTGCCGAACTTGGTGGCTGGTGCGGAAGACAGAGACAGAGATGGGAGGAGGGGAAAAAGGAGGAGAGGAGAGGAGAGGGACGAGGGCGCTCTCTTCAAAACGAAGACCCAGGATGGTTGGGAAGGAATCGCGCGCTGGGTGCAATAGCTGCGCGTGGCTGCAAACGTGTAGCTGTTCTCACACGCAGCTGTTGTCGCCCGTGCAATGGTTCGCACCATCCCGCACCACTTGCGTACTACTGCGCGCAGCAGTACAACAATTTTTGCTTGAGCCAACAAAGAAACGATTGCACCTCTCGCCGCCGACCCGACTGCGCCAGGCCCAGTACTCCAGCCTAGACATGGGCGAGCGCACTGTAGCAGATGCACACGCTAAGAAGTCTTGCGACGAGAATCATGGGAACACATTACGAGGTCGGGCTTGGACCTCGCAGGGTGCCCCCAGAGCTCCGACGGGTTCGTGGGGGCGCCTGGGAGTCCTTCATGGCCGAGACGCAGCTGCTGACAGGCCAATTTCTTATGTTCTACGCCTACTGCAGACCGCCTTAGCAGAAGCGTCGTCAGAGGGAGAAGCAAAACAGAATCAGAACAAACCAGAGCGAAGTGACTATACAAAGGGAGAAAGCTGCCAAGTGTCACGGCGCCGGTTCGGTCCAGTATGGGTTGCTTTGCTTTGTAACTCGGCGCGCTGCTGTTCAACGACTCCTTTGCAGCGCAGTGTGGCGGGCGCGTTGACTAGCGTCTTCTGCTGTGCTGTGCTTGGTTCTAGACTGATTTGCTTCGCGATGAGCTGCTGTGCGTTGGGGTGCATTTCGTTACACTGCTGCGCGATACATTGCATCGCACTTGCATTACACTTGCATTGCATGCTGCACCTAAAGGGGTTACTCGAGGAAGGGAGATGATCCTCAGGAGGGGGAGGATCCTCAGCGATCCTGGCACGGTGCTCATATCGCAGCTGGCCTTCTTGCGAAAAAATCAAGGCCCGATCGGCACAGCCTCGCCGGCAAAAGATGACAGCGGGGCGAGGATCCATCCACATCCACCGCCTGAGGAACCGACGTCCTGGGGCCCGAGGATGCATATCTGTGTTGCCCCAGGAGATTGACAAACTCCCGCCGAGGACAAGCTCGTGCCCGCGGGCTTCGAGCCCCGGATTTCGGAGGAAGAATGAAACATAGTCACAAGATGCCCAAAGATAGTCCAAAATAATCCTAAAATCGTCCCCAGACTATTTGTTGTGCCTGTTTTTGGATACTCCTCGTGTAGAGGGACGGGCCCGACTTAACCCTATATCCTGGCGGACTCGAGGCTGTGCTGAAGACGACGCTGCCGCGAGAAGCCTCGGGCCCCGTGCACGCACGGGGGGGCCTCCTCGGCGACTGGAGCAGACGGGAGGCTCCAGACGGCAGGATGCGGAGAGGGTAAGGGAAGGAGGATGGAGGAGGAGGAGGAGGAGGAGGAGGAGGAGGAGGAGGAGGAAGAGGAGGAGGAGGAGGAGGAGGAGGAGGATGAGGAGGAGGGGGAGGAGGAGGAGGAGGAGGAGGAGGAGGAGGAGGAGGAGGGGGGGGAGAGGAGGAAGCAGGGAGAACAGAGGTTTCTTCACGATCAGCGCGACCGTGCCAGAGCGATGCAAACGGGAGGTTCCTTGACGATCGGCGCAGCTGAAGCCAAGCGCCCAACCTCCAGCGTGAGGCAGCCAAAGCGGCTGGGCCAAAGCGCCCTAGCGGCCAGTAGCTCAGGGACAAACCATCCGGTTTGACATGCGCGGTGGCCGACACTGAGAACGCACTCCTCCTCCAACTCTTCCTCGTCCCCCCCCCCCCTCCTTCTGCTCGTCCTCCTCTTCCCCATCCTCCTTCTCCTCATCCTCCTCCTCAACCTCCGCCTCCTCATCCTCCTCCTCCTCCTCATCGCCATCACCATTACCATCACCATCACCATCGCCATCATCTCCACCAACATCTCCACCATGGTCATCATTGTCGTCACCATGAGATATACCACCACAACCATCATCACCAGCATGTTCATCATCAACGCACCCATCACCATCACCATCATCCTCGTCCTCACCATCATCCTCATCATCAGCATTATTGTCAGTATCAGTTTCATAATCATTGGCAGCATCATAGGTCGTCGTCATCATCATCAGCACCACCAAGATCATCATCAGCAGCATCATCATCACCAGAAGTATCATCATCAGCAGCAGCACCACCATCATCATCATCATCATCATCATCATCAGCATCATCATCAGCAGCATCATCATCATTATATCATCATCAGGATCAGCAGCATCAGCACAATCACCATCATCATCATCGTCATCATCATCATCATCATCATCACCAGCAGCAGCAGTATTACCATCGTCACCGTCAACAACAACATCATCATCAGCAACATCAGCATCAACATCAACACCAGCATCAACACCAGCACCATCAACAGCAACATCATCATCATCATCATCATTGTCACCACCACCACCACCACCACCATCATCATCATCATCATCATCATCAGCATCATCATCATCATCACTACCACCATCATCTTCATCATCATCAGCAGCAGCATCATCAGCATCATCATCACCACCACCACCTTCAGCATCATCATCAGCATCATCAGTATCATCATCGCCATCACCATCACCACCATTACCATCACCCTCATCACCAGCAGCAGCAGTATTACCACAGTCATCGGCATCGTCAGTATCAACACAAGCATCAATACCAGCATCATCAACAACATCATCATCATCGTCATTGTCACCACCACCACCACCATCATCATCATCATCATCACCACCACCATCGTCTTCATCATCATCATCATCATCAGCAGCATCATCATCAGCATCATCATCACCACCACCACCTTCAGCAGTATCATCATCAGCATCATCGTTATCATCATCGCCGTCACCATCGCCACCGTCATCATCATCATCATCAGCAGCAGCATCATCAGGATCATCAGCATCAGCCTCATCATGTCATCATCGAAATCAGCAGCATCAGCACCATCAGCATCACCATCACCATCATTATCATCAACAGCAGCAGTAGCAGGACCATCCCTATCATCATCGTCAGCATGAACACCAGCATCAACATCAGCATCAAAAGCACCATCATTAACAACAGCATCATCATCATCACCATCAGCATCATCATCATTGTCACCACCAGCACCAGCACCACCACCATCATCATCACCACCAACACCATCATCACCATCATCAGCATCGTCATCATCATCATCAGCATCATCACAACCACCATCATCATCATCATCATCATCATCATCAGCATCAGGGCCATCGTCCTCAACATCATCAGCATAATCAGAATCAGCATCATCATCACCATCAGCATCATCAACATCATCATCGTCACCATCATCAGCATCATCATAATCATCAGCATAAGAATCATCAACATCGTCATCGTCATCGTCATCAGCATCAGCATCATCATCATCATCATCATCATCATCATCATCATCATCATCATCATCATCATCATCATCATCATCATCCGACTCCGTCTCATTCTCGTTCTCCACCCCTCTTCCCCTGCTACCCTCGCTCATTCTCGTCCTCCCCCCCTGCCGCCCCTCTCACTCCCCCTCATTCCCCGGCGCCTGCTTCGGCGCCTTCTCCACACGTTCGATGCGGCAGTGT
This sequence comes from Prorocentrum cordatum, assembly GCA_963575745.1. NCBI lineage: Eukaryota > Dinophyceae > Prorocentrales > Prorocentraceae > Prorocentrum > Prorocentrum cordatum. The sequence goes on from CAUYUJ010001825.1 coordinate 390,801, forward strand.
CGCACCGCGGTCGGTCCGCGGGACGCCGCGCAGCCGCTCCTCCACGACTCCTTCGTGGAACTGGGCGTCGAGCTGGCGGTGAGGCTGCTGGTACCTCTCCTGCTCTGGAAGACCATGCAGATCCTGCAATGTACTGCGGCTCCTGCTGTGCCCGCCGTGGGCAGTGGCAAGGGCGGGGCGGCGCCCCTCGGACTCCTGGAGACCGTGATCGGAGTGCGGAGTCGAATCCTGTGGGCCTCCTCCTCCTCCTCCTCCTCCTCCTCCTCCTCCTCTTCCTCCTCCTCCTCATCATCATCTTCCTCCCTCCTCCTCCTCCTCCTCCTCCTCCTCCTCCTCCTCCTCCTCCTCCTCCTCCTCCTCCTCCTCCTCCTCTTCCCCCTCCTCCGCCTCCTCCTCCTCCTCCTCCTCCTCCTCCTCCCTCCCCCCCTCCCTCCTTCCCTACCTCCTCCTCATCCTCTTTCTCCCAGAGTGCTGATCGGAGTGCTGAGTGATCGGAGACACTTCCAGGCCTTTGTGTGGGCAAGGGCAAGGGCATGAGTGTGGGCAAGGACGCGGACCTCCTGCACGCTGCGCCTGCTCCTGGTCCAGGGCCTTCTTGGCGATCTGGGCCTCTTGTGCAAGATATCGGTGGAGGTCTGCGCAGGGAGGTCTGCAGCCGCTGGCGCTCGGTAAGTGTGCTGATGAACAACCTCGTGCCGCTCCTGGTGATCGTGGTGCTGTTGGTGATACCCCGAATGATGATGATGATGATGATGATGATGATGATGATGATGATGATGATGATGATGATGATGATGATGATGATGATGATGATATTGATGATGATGATGATGATGATGATGATGATGATGATGATGACGATGACGATGACGATGACGATGACGATGACGATGACGATGAAGATGATGCTGATGATGATGCTGATGACGACTATGATAATGATGGCGGTGATGATGATGGTGATGACTTTCTACAACCGCCAGCCGTCAAATGTACCAACCGTCGCAAACCACGGCGTTTTTTGACGACTGGCAGTGAGCAGTGCTTGGCGTGCGTGCGACGCGCCAAGATCGCCACCGAATGTGTCTTGTTGCATGCCTTCTCTTTTCGGACCTGCTTCTTCGGGGGCTGGCAAATCCGTGTTCCGTGCTCCCCCTCCTCCCCTACTCACCCTTTCCCCCCTGCCGCCCCCTCCCTCCTCCCCCCCTCCCTCCTCCTCCGTCCCGACCGACCGCGTGTCCGCTCGTCCCCCCTGCGCGCGACCCCTGGCGCCGAACGAGCCCTCTCTCCCCCTCCCTCCTCCTCCCTCCTCCTACCCCTCCCCCCTTCCTCCCCCCTGCCCCTCCCCCGGCCCCTCCCCCTGCCCCTCCCCCTCTCCCGTTCTCCCCCCCGCCGCCCACTCTATCTTCCCCCTCCCTTCCCCCCTCCCCCCTCCCCCTGCTCCTTCCCCCCCCCTCCCCCTGCCCCTTCCCCCCCCTCCCGCGTCGGTTCGACCCACGCGGCGTTGGCCCGCAAAGGTCGGGGGCACCGCCCCCGAAGGAGGGTTTCCTTCGGACCCACCCCTCGGGGCCGCGGCGCCCGGAGCCCGCGCGCTGGGTTCCCTGTGTGAGCCCGGCGGCGGCAGGGGGGGGAGGAGGAGGGGGAACGGAGGGGGGAGGAGGAGCGGATAAGGAGGAGGAGGAGGAGGAGGAGGAGGAGGAAGGCCAAGCAGGCCCAGATGCCACGCAGCGCGTCGGCTCGACGTCTCTCTAGGAACAGGGCGAAGCACGCTTCCCATCGTCGCGCTGCCCTGTCAGCGCGAGCACAGTCGCGAGAGTCAGCGAACGAGACGTCGCGGTCTACCTGCGGGGGGCGGAGGCACAGCGCGGGTCGGTCCGAGAAGCTGAATGCGCCCAAGACCACCGTCGTCGCACGGCCAGGCACATGCCGGCACCTCGTGCGACCATTCCTCGCGCGGTTGTCGATCGCGTCCACGCCCCGGCTCGCGAGCTCAACGCCGCTGACGCAATGCGCCATGGGCCGCGGGGCCGGCGCGCTCAAAGCTGGCCTGGTCATCCACAGCCAGCAGGGGACGGCCCTGATAACCCTGCCAATAACCGTTTCTTACATGTATGTCTGGATACGTGATACCCACACTCAGCATGAGGGTTGCCACCCCTGCACCGCTTCTGATGGGATAGAGCAGCACATGTCGCGCTTGGGCGAGATGCGCGCTCGATGTGGCGCCTCTCACAGCTCTTGCTCCGAACCATGTACTTCTTGGGGCGCCCGTGGTCACGGTTTCTGTCGCATCACTTCCACGAGGCATTTCATAAACTAATCGCGACTGGGGGGGGCACGGCGTAGTAGGGCTCGGCAGTTCCATGCAACGCTGTGCGCTGTAATGCGGGGCATGCTTTCGCCATCCACGACAGCTGCATGTCGCGCCCCCCAGGCCTCGGTCGTCTCGCGAACCGCCAGGGCGCAAAAGTTGGCGTTGAAGACGCCACTCGACACCAGAGTCAGCTGGCTTGGCTTGCTGCTGGTCAAATCGCATGTTGGCCTCCGCTGCGACCTCCGCCACGGCCACGTGGCTCCTCCAAAATGATTGTGCGAAATCTGGTTGCCATTCGACTTCCACCCGAGCAAACGGGGGTCGTTGCGGATCGAGACCTGGCCCCATACATCTGTCCGTGCGCCATCTGTCGTGCGGGATGGCGTTATCGATGCGCGTTAAGAACTTAATAGTGATGCAGTCACCCCGCGTTGTAAGAATGCGCAATAAAAATGCAAGGGCCTTGGAAGGCCATGTTAAGGCTTTTCGAACGAGGTTGGCCAGAGATAGGAGAGAGCGTGATCCACCGCCGCTTCACTGTGGAAACTTGCCGCCCTTTTCCTTCGGAACCTGGCCATCCCCCCCCCCTCCGAAAATCCCCCCCCCCTGCTGGACCCCCCCCCTCCCCCCCCTCCCCTCCCCCGGCAACCCCACCCCCTCCCCTGCCCCCCCCCCCCCCTCGAAAACCGGGAGGGGCCACTACCGGTTCGAACCCCCCCCCCTCGAAAACCGGAAGAGGGGTCACTACCGGTTCGAACCCCTCCCCACCCCACCCCACTCCCAGCCAGCCAACGACTCCCGGTCCCTACCACCGCCCGCACCACATCCCCCACTGTTGTTCCCAACGCCACTGTCCTCACCACCACTGTCCCCGCTGGTTCCACCACCGTCCCTGCTGTCCCGACCAGTGCCCCCACCACTGCACCACTGTCGCACTGCCCCCCCTGCCCCAACACTGTTCCCACCACGGCGGTGCCACTCTCCCCACTTTCTCCACGGCCCCAACCACTGCCCGACTATCCCCACTGTCCCCACTGTCCCACTGACTCCTCCGCTGTCCCACTGAGCTGCCCCACTGTTCCCACCACTGTCCCCACTGCCCCCACCACTGTCCCCACTGTACCTCTGTCCCATTGTCCCACCGCCGTCCTCGCCACCGCCTTCACCACTGTCCCCACCACCACTGTACCCTCCACTGTCCCACTGTTTCCACCTCATCCCCACCGTCCCCACACCACTGTCCCCACCACCACCGTCCCCACCACTGTCCACTGTCCCCACTGTTCCCACCATTGTCCTCACCACTGTCCCCACCGTCCCCACAACTGTCCCGCTGTCCCCTCACCACTGTCCCCACCACCACCGCCCCCACCACTGTCCGCACCCCCCCTCGGTTTTCGAGGGGAGGGGGGGGGGTTCGAACCGGTAGTGACCCCCCCCACGGTTTTCGAGGGGGTGGGGGGGGGCTCGAACCGGCAGTGACCCCCCTCCCCTTCTTTTCATGATGAACTGGGGGGGGGGGGAGGGGTTCGAACCGGCAGTGACCCCCCCCCCGGTTTTCCGGAGGGGGGGAAGGAGGGGTTCGAACCGGTAGTGACCCCCCCCCGGTTTTCCGCCAGCAGCGGTAGAACACGCTCTTTCGGAGATAGTGACCAAGGGTGGACCGAAGTGACAAGGATGCAAGTGTAACCTTGAAATGTTTGCCCACCCTCATGATGCGGGTTGACTGTGGTAGTTTTCCGCTGCTGCCGGGGGCTGCAATCCAGCCAGCGGGATGCAGGTGGGCTGGCAGGTGCTGTCGGACGCTGCTGTCGCCGTAAGCCGCCGCCACTGGCCGTCAGATTGCCTGAGCTTGGCGAAAGCTGTTCGTGCCTCTGCTGCTATTACAGCTTCGGGCCCCAAAGATTGCAGATGGCATCTTCTGTGCGTGCTGTCGCCCAGGAACTTGTACTCCGAGACGTCGACGCAGTTCTCGGTGAGCCAAGGCACCAGGACGTTCTCCAGGGCTCCGCCCTCCGTTGTGTTGGGCGTGCTGACGCAGAGCAGCAAGGGTGGAACCGGGCTCTCTGTCGTATTTGGCTGCGTCCTCCGCGCTTACAATTCCCATCATCCGCTCGGCGGGGGCCACCGTTCCCTCTGGAGGCTTACGACGGTGGTCCACGAATCCGCTGTGCTCTCCTTTTGGTCCCGACGGATGCAGCGCATCTCGGCCAAGCCGCCCTCGATCTGCTGGAACGTCTTATTTTGCTTCTGAACGTGGGGGTCAATGGCGTCCGCCCCGTGCTCGGACGTTCGTGATGGCAATGCTGAGTTCTGTCTTCTGTCTTGCCCAGCTTGCGTCAAACTGTGCGACCACCGTCCTTTCCATTTCGGCTCTGATCTGCTCCGTGAAGTCGGCGGGCTGCTGATGTGCACGCTCTGGTCCTTCAGCGTCTTGGGGGGGGGGGGGGGGCGAAACCAGTTTCGTCTCGCGAAGGGCGGGCTCCACTCTGCCAAGAGCTCACTTGATTGAGCGACGCTCGGACCTTCTTATTTCCTCCGCGTGTCCACGGTCACATTGTCAAGAGGCATCACACCGGTAACAGGCATCTCATCCAATGAAGGCGTTTTCTGGTGCGATCGGCAGCGCGCAGCTCGACCGACGCAGTGGTAACTATGGAGGTCTTTGGCCGCGGGCGCGACCGCAGGCAGGATATAGGACTTGGCCAAGGCAGCGCGCAGCTCGACCTTGGTTGCAAAGCGTTGGATGGGTTGCCGCCGACTAGCGGTCTCCACTTTGCTCCACTCGGAACTGAGCGTCTTGAGCAAAAACGGCTACGGGGATAGAGGAGGAGGAAGAGGAGAACGAGGAAGGCGTGGAGGAGGAGGAGGAGCGAAGGAGGAGGAGGAGGAGGAGGAGGAGGAGGAAGAGGAGGAGGAAGAGGAGGGGGAGTAGGAGAGGGGGAGGAGGAGGCGGAGGGAGAGGAGAAGGAGAAGAGGATCAGTAGGAGCACGAGCATGACGAGAGGAGATTGGGTGAGGAGGAGGAGGAGGAGGAGGACGAGGAGGACGAGGATGAGGAAGAGGGGAGGATGGTGGGAGGAGCAGAGGGCGGGGTTCTCACGAGAATCCTACGCTTGCCCAGCGCTTCCTCATCTAAAGGAGGAGGAGGAGGAGGAGGAGGAGGAGGAGGATACGAAGGATGAGAAGGAGAGGAAGGAGGGAGGAGGAGGGAGAAGGCGAGAGAGGTCAGAGAGGAGGGGGAGGGGGAGGAGGGAGGAGGGAGGAGGGAGGAGGGGGGAGGGGGAAGGGGGAAGAAGAGGGAGGGAGAGAGGGAGGGAGGGAGGGAGGCCGCCGACCGAGGAGACGGCAACCCTCGGGCCCCCCGCGCTGCCCCCTAGAACTGCCGGAACTGCGGGCCGCCGCCGCCGTGCTGCGGCACGGGCGGGGCAAACCCGCTCTGGTAGGCCGACTGCATCCTGGCGCCCTGCTCGAGGGCGATGTCGTCGGCCATCTGCTGGACCATCTTCGGGGACGCGAAAGCATGGATTGGCGATCCATGGACTCAGGCACCTCCCCACAGTGCGGCCGGCGCCGCCTCGTCCGGCGGCGGAAATCCACGATTTCCCATGGCAGCGGGTCCCGTCGCTAATCCACGGTCGGCTACACGCAAGGATGACCCTGGATGGGGGTGACCTTCGGTGCGCGACAATCGGGGGCCGCGGGGAGGCCAAACGCGGCGGCGAGCGAGGGAGGGGAGTGAGAAGGAGAAGGCCTTATTATCAGAAGGCGGATGGATTTCTCAGACGACCTCCGGCCTTCTGAGCAGTTGCTTGTGCCTTCGGGGAAGACTTCGGAAACTTCTCAGGAGGCCAGGGGACTTCCGAGCCTTCCGAGGAGGCCCGCCGCCTCTCACTTCCCCCCCTCGAGATCGCTCGCCGCCGACGGCCCACCTGGAAGGGCTCCTGGTAGCGGATGAGCTCCGTCTCCGTGCGCCTCTTCGTGTACTCGGCCATGGACCACACGAGGTAGGCCGCGCCCGCCACCAGGCCGAGCGCCGACAGCATCAGGAAGACCACGAAGCCGTTGGAGATGCCGCACACGAAGGACGCCGTGGAGGCCGAGCCCGCGTGGTCCGGCTGCAGGGTCGCGCAGGTGTTCCCGTACTTGACGAAGGCCACGATCCACAGGGCCGTGACGGCCAGGCAACCCATCAGGTACGTCGCGTAGGCCTGCGGGCTGGAAGCGGCCAGGGGCTCCGCCGCTGACTGTGCCCCGGAAAGATCCATCAAGAGAAGGGGAGATGTCCAATCCGGTCAAAATCCGTTCCCAGACCCCTCCTGGGGTCGAGAGTGACAAGTCTTTCGAGTCGCGTCCAGCCGTGGCGACGCGGGACTCCCTCTGCCTTGTGGCTGCTTGCCGGAGTCAGTGCTGGGCCACCTCAGAGCCCCCCAGCCCGCGCGGACCTTCAGGTGGCTCTCCACGCGGTATACGGCCCCGACCCCCCCGTGAATGATCACGGGGATCCCCAGGAGGAACCAGGCGGCAGTGGCACACTGAGCCGTCGGGGATATCATGATGCCGCCCACCGTTACCGCGGTCACCGAGGAGACCTGAGAGATGACGACCACGCAGGTGACCAGGTTGATGGCGCAGACGAGCTCGACAGCAGCAGTCAGAGACAGCAGAGGAAGAAACAACAGCACAGACAGAAAAATTGTTGGAGCTCCGGGCGGATTTCTGGGATCGGAGCTGGGCACCCCTCCCTGGCGCGCGGAGCGCGCCAGGGGCAGCGCCGAAGACGCCGCCGGGGAGCCCCAGCGCCGATCCGAGCAATCCGCGCGGAGCTCCAGACGGTCCAGACGCGTGCGGTCGGGAACCTTTGCCTAGCGTGTCGCGACGGCGGCCCCGGCGATACGCTGTCCATTTGCGAGCGGGTAGCGTGTCGCTCCGCTCCGCGGGGCGGGAGGCGGGGAACGGCGCGGGAGGCGGATGCCTGGGAATGGGGACGTGGCGGCAGGCTAATCCGCAATTCCCGACGGTCCGTCTGCGCCGCTTTTCCTTCCCCGAGATAGTCCACCGAGGACGCTCGGGGCGGGGGTGATCCCCATCGCGTCCGGGGAAGGCCCCGCCGCACGCGAGCGCTTCGGCCCGGCGGCGGAGCCTCTGGGGTTAAGTCGGGCGTGTCCCCCGACAGATGGATTCTGGACGAAAATTATTAATACTAATAATAGTAATAATAATAAGAATAATAATAATAATAATAATAATAACATAATAATGAAAAGAAAAGATGATAATGATAATAATAATAATAATGATAATAATAATAATAATACTAATAATAATGATGATAATAATAATAAGAAGAAGAAGAAAAATGAGAATGATAATGATAATCATAATAACGGTAGCGATAATGTTGATCAAAAAAAGAATAATAATAATGCGAATATAAAGAGTAATAGTAATAATAATAATAATAATAATAATAATTATTATTATTATTATTGTTAATTATATTATCACTGTTATTATCAGTAGTAGTAGTATTATAGTATAAGAATAAGAAGAAGAAGAACAATGTGCCCAACAAATACTCAAAAATAGAAGAGCTATCGTCCCCACATGATTTTGTTGGCTATGTTCGAAGACTCCTCCTGTAGAGGGACAGGCCCGACTTAACTCTGCGGCGGGGCACGCGCGGCGCTCCGCTGCCGAATATAGGGACAGGCGGACTCGGCCGAAACGGCCACAGGGGGGGGCGGCCTTGGATACGGAACCACTGGATAAGGAATCCAGGGTGTGGAAGCCCGCGGCACTCCAATCGTGGCGTGGCCATGGGTATCACCGCCGCCCTCCCTCATTGGATAAAGAATCCTCCGAAGCCTCCTGGGCACATTCCTCCACGAACGCCCCCACCGTACTGGCCCTGGTCAATCCAAGTCCGGGTCAGTCGGGCCTCGCAGCCAGATCCTACAACAATCCTGCAAGACCCCGCAGGAGATCCTGCACCCCAAGCCCGGGCCAGTGCACCCCTTTGACCTTGCAGGATCCTGCAATCTCTCCGGCGCTCCGGCCGACCCCCTATTTGCATGGACCCCCGTCTCGGGGCTCCCGGCCCCGAGAACTCCATCTCGAGCCCTGGGCATGTCTGCTTCGCACGAAGAAGGGAGGGGAGGATCCGGAGAGGAACGGGCCCTTGGACCCCCGGGGCCTTCGCCTCGGGCCATCGCTCCATCTCGATATCCGATGGCCGACGGCCCCGGGGCCCGCGGGGGGCCCCGGGAAGCCGAGAACGGCGAGAAGCCCCGGCTCGTTTCCCTCGGGGCCCGGGTCCCGCGTGGCGATGCCTGCAGGTGGCCTGGGGGGGGGGGGGGGGCGAACGCACCAGAGGTCCCCGGGGCACGGGGGAGAAGTTAGCAGAAGAGCCGAAGAGGGAGGGGACTGGAGGAGGTGCGAGGGAGGGGTTGCAGTCATCGTGCTACCATGAGGAACGCCAAACAAGGAACGAATGAGACTTTGGCCACGGCGAGAGTCGGTCACGAATAAGTTGTCCGACCTAACGGTAAGGTACGACCCGAAAACCAGAGCCGTTCCTGAACCCATGGTGGGCATTATTCTGGATACTGGCTGCAAGGGGCACCCCTCGCACTTGCAGCGAGGATGACGACCAGGAGCACGAGCACGAGGAGGAGTGGAAGGACGAGGAGGAGGAGGGGAGGAAAAGGAGCAGGATGAGTGACAGTACCATAGGACGACGCGTGTCTCCGAGTAGAAACTGGCAACGCGGCAGAGGAGACAATTAGCGCCAAGTGAGGGCACGGTCTGCGGTGGACACGGACGCGATGGCGTCAGGCGCCGGGGAAGCAGCTTGCTTCTCTTCATTGTAAGCATGGAAAAAGAGAGAAATCTGATGACTGCACGGAACAGGGGGAGACCGCTCTCTCGGTCATCAAGGTAAGCGGCCTCTGGGCCAAGCGCCCATGCTGCAAGCGTGCTTTGGAAGGGGAGGAGAATCGGAGGGCAAGCGAGGCTTGCGAGAACGAGGAAGGAGAGGAAATGGAGAAATAACACTTCTGAACACCCGAAGACGCACTTACGCTGGATGAGACTACGCATGCAGCGAGAGGTTGTCCACTCCCTACTCAGTGTCTTGTGTCTTGTAAACGGACCACCCAGCTCGGAATTACATCCTTGAGTAGACGAGAAATCATGCCAGCGCACCTTGACCTCGGACAGGATTGGCGGCGACACTGCGCCCCGTGCTGCGATGCGCTTCGCCACAGTCACAGTGAACGAAAATTTTGAAAGTGGATGCACGGGGCCTGGCAGCGACCACCCTCTGTACTGTTGGCTTCCTGGGCGGGCCAGCCGCATTCGCGCCCCTGACTCTCTTGCAGGCAGCACGAAACACTGCTGCTACACTGCGGGCGCTTTTGGCGCGACGGGGAGGCCACTGCGCAGTGATTCATAGCATTGAACAATGGCGCAAACCGCAGAACAGACGGCAGCCGCAGCGGCCACGGCCTGAGCCGAGCGACGCACAGCGCGAGGGCCCCACCCGGCCATGGCAATTCGCTCAAAATTGCGGAACGGGCTGGGAGACATGCTGGGCACCCAACGAACAAAAAACACAGCGCTAGCGACGCGCAACCGGCGAGTCCGGCGATGAGAACCGAGCGACGTAGCTGAGAGTAGTGAGCGCTAATGCACGATACTCGGACCGCGCGGCGTCGATGCCACTCTGCACACGATCAAGGAGATTACTCCGTCGCCACCATTTGCGCCCAGGGGCGAGCAACTGGAAGCCCAGGGGGCCCTGGGGCCCAAGGGAGACACCGAAGCACGCGGCTCGCCCCTCGATCAAAAAACCGCCCTGGGAGGGCCCGAGCACGGCCAGAAGGGACCTGGCGCGGGCGACGGCGGTTGGAGAGGCAGGGTCCCAGGACGGGGCCGCGACGCACTTGCCGAGCTCAGGCGAGAGCAACGCGAGGGCCGCGGCCGCTCAGAAGGGCCCAAGGGCCATACGCAGCGCGTCGCAGTCGCGCGCCAGGAGGGCCCACGTCGTCGACGCGAACCCCCGCGCAGCACGCGCCCAGGCTGAGCGCGCCATCAGGGCGCTGGAGGATGGAAACGACTCGGCGCGCGAGCGGGTCCAGCGCGATGATGAGATCTGTCGATCTCGACGCTGCTCGGGGCGCGGTAGAGGACGCCCAACAAGTAGACGCAGCCGAGCGGGGGGGCGAAGCGCGCGCAAGCGCGGACGAGCTGGGCACACCCCAGCGACGGGAAGGCGACCGCGAAGCCCAAGCCGGCGAGGAGAAATGCGGGCCCAGGCACGGGGCGCCGCGCCAGCGGAACCGCACCTCTGCCGCCGAGACGGGCGACGTGATCTTTGCGAGGTCGCGGCCCACGACAGATCGCTGTAGGGCTCGAGGAACGCGCTGGTGGATGGCGCCCGCGACGCGGGAGCTGGCCGCGCCAGCGGCCGATCCCACGCCCGCGCTTCGAGCGAGGGCGAGCGCGTGCCCCAGGGCCCGCGGACAGTAGAGAACTCGCCCATGGCGCTGTCACCACCTGTCGGTCGGGGGGCGAAGCCAGAGTCGCCGAAGTCGCGGGCGAAGCGACGGCCCGAGCAGCACGAAGAAGGCGAGGCCCCCAAGGCCGGAGGGCGAGGCGCCGCGCGCCGGCCCGGCAGCGCGCGGGAGGCAGCCAGGCCCAGGCGAGGACGCACGCGCCCTGGCCAGGAAAATGCGGCTGGCGGCCTTGGCGAGAGCGCCGACGTTGAGCGCCGCCCCGGTCGGCGCACGCTCGTCGATGCGCTGCTTGACTTTCGCCGCGCCGACCTCCTCGCGGCCGCGGATGGGCTGCCGGCGCGCGCGGAGAGCGGCGACGTGTTCCGAGCTCTCTCCTGCGGCGCACGCGGGCCCCGCGTGGGGCCTTGAGCTTGATTCCCCGGAGATCCACCCTGAGCTTCCACGGTGCCCGAAGGAGAGCGCGTCGCGGGGAGGGCCGGGGGGCCCCGCGCAGCTGCCCGGGGCTCGCGGGGCCGGCCGGGGACGACGGCCGCCGCTTGCCCCGCGAGAAGTCGCTGCCTAGCTCCGTCGTCGCGGCGCAGGGCGGGGGGGCGCGGCGAACTCCGCATCGTCGGCGAGGCAGATGCGGTCGCCCTCGAACTCGAGGAACTTGACGCCGAGCTCCGCGGCGGAGCGAAGGCGAAGGGCGAGTCGTCGGCCTCGCCGCCAGATCGCCCTGGATATCGAGCGCGCCGCGAGCGCCCCGCCGCCCGGGAACCCGCGCGCGGCCCCCGCGCGGCCCTCGAATCTCGCGAATCTCGCCCTGCCATCGCGAACCAGCCGCGCGGCCTCGCGAATCAGCTGCTAATGGGAGGCCCGGCGGGACTCGATTGGGAGGCGCGGCGCGTCGGGCGCCTCGACGAGTTCCTGAGGGTACTCGCTGCTGCGCGGGTCGCTGAGGATTGCCAGAAGAATGGCCTGTTCCGATGGCGGGGCCCTCGGCTCGATGGCTTGTTCTGGAGGCGGTGTCTTTGGCTCGATGGCAATCGAGATGAGATGGTCGCGCGATAGCCAGCGCGGTTGCCCGAGGGGAAGGCAGCGTCGTGCTCGACCGCGCGTTCGGCCGTGGGCCCCTGCGTCGCGCGCGAGGGAAGGCCGATGAACGCGCGATCGACGGTGGGGGCCGCGCACTCAGATCTGTCTGTCGAAGCCCGTCGAGAGGTCGGCCTCGGTTCCGAGCATGCCGTCGAAGTCGGTTCCACATCAAGCCGCATGGCTGACGCATCGGCGACGCGGCGCGATCCTCCGAGCCCAGCAAACCTCGCATCCGATGTAGGAGGCCTGTGCTCGTGGACTTTCTGCGTGCCGATCGATCGCACCACACCGCCTGCCAGCAGGTCATCCATCGACAGCCTAGCAAGACATCCGTTGGCGAAAGCGACCTCGGACCAGACCTGCCAACCGGCGTCCCCCGACACGGCGGCCGCAGCGCACCCGCGAGAACCGAGACACAGCCATCCGCAAACGGGCTTGGCAGAGTTGATGCGCCTGTCTTCCACTACCACTACCATAAGTAGGAGAGGAGGGACGGGTTCCTCCTCCTCCTCCTCCTCCTCCTCCTCCTCCTCGTCCTCCTCTCCTCCTCCTCCTCCTCCTCCTCCTCCTCCTCCTCGTCCTCCTCCTCCCTCCTCCTCCTCCTCCTCCTCCTCCTCCTCCCCTCCTCCCCCTCCTCCTCCTCCTCCTCCTCCTCCTCCTCCCTCCTCCTCCTCCTCCTCCGCCTCCTCCCTCCTCCTCCTCCTCCCTCCTCCTCGTCCTCCTCCCTTCTCCTTAGCCTCCTCCTCCTCCTCCTCCTCCTCCTCCTCCTCCTCCTCCTCCTCCTCCTCCTCCTCCTCCTCCCCCTCCTTCTCCTCCTCCCCCTCCTCCTCCTTTTGCGCGGCTGGCTGCCGTAAAGATCCTCAAGGTGGGAGAGTGCCACCCCCCCCATCAGGGGAAGGGAGAGGACAGGAGGGGAAAGGCGGAAGGGACGAGTGGAAGGGAGGAGGAGGAGGAGGAGGAGGAGGAGGAGGAGGAGGAGAAGGAGCACAGCGTAGAAGAAGGGAGGAGGAGGAGGAGGAGGAGGAGGAGGAAGATGAGGAGGAGGGGGAGGAGGAGGAGGAAGGGAGGGATGAGGAGGACCATGGAGGAGCAGGAGGAGGAAGATGATGATGAGGAGGATGAGGAGAATGCTACGAACGACGTTCTTTCCGGCCACCAGGAACCAGGAATCAGGAGGAAGAGGAGGAGACAAGAGAAGGGAGGAGGCAGGACGAGCAGGGGGAAAAGCGAGGAGGGAAAGGAGGACCCCCATGTGTCGGGGGCTCCCCCCCGAAATGTGGTGAAAGCCTGGGCAGGTTCCCCCCCGATGTCTGGACGCCCCAAGTGGGCACCGAAACGAAGGGACACGGCGCGCAACAGCGCATGCCGCCCAGAACCGGAAGCGGCCGATGTTGGGCAGGCGGCCTTCTGTCTCGAGTGGACCACGTGCGCGGCGACACCGACCGCGAGTCGCGCCAAACACGACCGGGAACTGCGGTCGGTCTTCGTCCCCTATCTTTCCGTACCCCTGTCGATCGCACCAAGGATGTGCATGCGCAGCGCGCCCAGGCTCGGGGGCGCGCAGACATGGATCAGCGATCCATGGACTTGGCGCGCGGTCGCCAAATCCACGGATCGGGGGAGGTGCCCTCCCCAACATGCGGCCGATGCCGCCTCGCTCGGCGGAAGTCAACGATTTCCCATGGGAACGGGGCCCGTCGCCACTCCACGCCCGCTTGATCCATGTTTGCGATCGCCTAACAGGCGTGACCTGGCCTCCACGGGTTACCGAGCCGAGCCCCGCCCCCCCGACCCGCCGGATGCCCCCCCTCCCCCCGCAGAGGCTGCGGCGCCTGCGCCCTCGAGCAGCCAGGCCTCGGTAATTGCCCGAGGGTGCCAAGCGGGCCAGAGGCAGAGGGCGAGCTTCGCGCGGGAAGGAAGGGGAAGGGGGAGGGAGGCAGGGAGGGGGACAGGGAGGCAGGGGGCAGGGAGGCAGGAGGGAGGGAGGCAGGAGGGTTTGGGGGAACACGGCGGGGAGGGGGGACAGGGAGGGGGGGGGGAGTCAAGGAGGCAGGCAGGGAGAGGGAGAGGGAGAGGGAGAGGCAGGGAGGCAGGGAGAGGGAGGGAGGGAGAGGCAGGGAGGCAGGGAGAGAGAGAGAGAGGGAGAGAGGCAGGGAAGCAGGGAGAGGGAGGCAGACAGTGGCAGCAGACGAGAGAGGGCAAGCAGTGGCTACAAGCGACAGGGCAAAGACGAACCCAACGTCAGCAGCTGCAGCGTTCGGGCCAGTGCGTGCGAGAAGGCAGGCAGCGGCTGCGAGCTACAGGGGGAGCCCTCGGAGGGACACAGACGAGCCCGCAGCGAGGTTGCCAGGGGCGCCGCAGCGTGCGAGAAGAGCTGGCAGTTGTAGCAGGATGGCCACACAGCAGACGAGAAAGTTGACGGAGGCAGTGAAGATATGAGGCGAAAATGGCGGCAGGCGACGCTGCCGTGTAGAGCCCCACGCTGCTTGCTGCAGCGCTCGGGCCGCGGCGCGCGAGAGGGCAGGCAGAGCAGTGGCGCCAGACGGGAGAAGGCGAGCAGTGGTTGCAGGCGGCGGGACGACGCCGAGCCCAACGTCATCAGCTACATCGCTCGGGCCACGTCGTGCGACGTAGGCAGTGGCAGCAGGCCGAACCATCGCGAGACGGCAGGGAGTGGCAGCAGAGAGTGCGTACGCGCATGGCAGGTTCGCGAGAAGAGCTAGGGCAGCTCCATCAGCTGCAATTCGCCGTGCCTTGTCGTGCCCGCGGACGGACTGGGTGTCAAGTGCGGCCCGTGAGGCCGATAGGTTCGCTTGCCCATCAATCGTCTGAGCAGTTACATCCCAGGTACATCCTGTATCATCCTCCTCCTTCCTCCTCCTCCTCCTCCTCCTCCTTCTCCTCCTCCTCCTCCTCCTCCTCCTCCTCCTCCTCATCATCATCAGCATCATCCTACACCGTTCTCCCCCCTCCAAATTCCACTATCCTCCTCCTCCTCCTCCTCCTCCTCCTCCTCCTCCTCCTCCTCCTCCTCCTCCTCCTCCCCCTCCTCCTCCCCCTCCTCCTCATTCTCGTCTTCCGCTGCCTCCCAGCATCCCCGCGAGGGCGCCCAGAGGTCTCCAGCGGCCTCTACAGAAGCATCCGAGGATAAACAAGGGCCACGAGTGGAACATATCGATCCTCCTTCACCTCATCCTACTCACCACCATTACCACCACCAAAAGCCTAACCAACATCACCAGAACCATCGCCAACATCATCAGCATCCGCAGCAGCATCATCATCATCAGCATCATCATCATCAGCATCATCATCATCATCAGCATCATCATCAGCATCATCATCATCATCAGCATCGTCATCATCAGCATCGCCATCATCAGCATCGCCATCAGCGTGATCAGTATCAACATCATCGTCAGCAGCATAATCATCAGCATCGTCGCCATCGTCATCAGCATCAACAGCAGCACCATCAATCACAATCACCAGCACAATCACAGTCACCATCACCAGCATCATCATCATCATCATCAGCACCCGCATCAGCAGCATCATCGTCGTCAGCGTCAACAACATCAACATCAACAACATCATCATCATCATCGTCATCATCATCATCATCAGCAGCAGCATCATCATCATCATCATCATCATCATCACCACCATCATCATCATCATCATCATCATCATCATCATCATCATCCTCATCATCACGACCATCATCATCATCATCATCATCATCATCATCAGCATCATCATCATCATCAGCATCATCATCATCATCAGCACCCTCTTCATCCCCATCCTCATCCGCATCCTCGTCCACGTCCTCGTCCTCACCATCATCAGCATCATCAGCAGTATCAGCAACAGCATCATCAGCATCAGCATCATCAGCATCAGAAGCAGCATCCTGATCATCATCATCATCAGCAGCAGCATCATCAGCATCAGCATCATCACCGTCACAACCAACATCATAAGCAGGATGAGTATTATCAACATCAGTATCATCAGCAGCATCATCGTCAGCATCCACATAATCAGCATAAGCATAACCATCATACACAGCATCGCGATCATCATCATCACCAGCAACATGATCGTCGTCAGAAGTGTCACCATCACCACCACCACCATCATCATGATAATAGTCAACAACGCCATCATCATAAGCATCATCACAATCAGCATCATCAGAATCAGCATCATCGTCAGCATCGGCAACATCAGCATCAGCATCAGCATCATCAGTAGCAGCAGCATCATCAACATCATCGTTATCAGCATCGTCAGAATCATGAGCATCAACATAATCGTCATCACCATCATCATCATCATCATCATCACCATCATCATCATCGTCGTCGTCATCAGCATCACCATCAGCATTATCATGAGCCCCATGGTCATGACCAGTATGACTATTATTCTCATCCACATCAGCACTATTATCAGCATCATCCCCCTCCTCAACATAATCGTCATCATGATGATCTGCATAAACCTTTGTAGTTTATTATCATCATCCGCATCATCATCCTCATCCTCCTTATCCTCCTCCTCATCCTCAGTAGCACCACCGTCCTGTACCGTTCCTCCTCATCATCATCCTCATCTACAGCACCATCATAATCAGCAACAGCATCATCATCAGCATCAGCATCGGCAGCATCATCATCATCATCAGCAGCAGCAGCACGATCCTCATCCAACTCATCATCATCATCCTCGTCAGCATCAGCATCTTCAACATCTTCATCATCCATCTTCATCATCAGCAGCAGCATCATCAGCAGCATCATCGGCATCATCATCCTCTATTCCTCCTCCTCGGCCTCTTCCTCCTCATCCTCGTCCTCCTCCTCCTCCTCCTGCTCTTCGTTATCCTCATTCGTTCGTCTTCTCTTCCTCATCATCCTCATCATCCTCCTCCTCGTCTATCCTCCTCGCCTCCCCTCCTCATCGTTTCTCCTTCTCATCCTCGCTCGTTCCCCATCCCCCTCCTCCTCCTCCTCCTCCTCCTCCTCCTCCTCCTCCTCCTCCTCCTCCTCCTCCTCCTCCTCTTCCTCCTCCTCCTCCTCCTCCTTCCCGTCCGTAGCAATTTAGGGTCAGGCCGTGTCCTCCACCTCCTCCACAGCCCTTTCGCCCACGGCCCGCGGCTCGGCGGCGGTGGTGGCGGGTGCGCCCTGGACGGCTGCGGGACGGCGCGCCATGCGCCTATCGACGAGGAACGAGGCCTCGGGCGCCCAACTGCTGCCGACCGCACGGCTCGGCGGAACTGGGCCAGGCTGCGCGCTGATCGTGCAATCGTGAAGTTGAATGGCGAGCTGGAGCGGGTCAAGGGCGACTTCGACTGCGTCCTCACCAGCGTCCAGCTCCTCCGCGGGTCGTCTAGCGAGCTCGCGGATCGCGTGTTGGCCGGTGTGCCGCACCTGGCGGCCAAGCTGCAGGGCCGCAAGCCGCTGCCCGAGGAAGCTCTTCGCCGTAATGTGGCCTTCCATGCTGATGCGCGTGGGCAGAGCGTGGCAACGGCGCCCGTTCGCACGTGGAAGGGTCTGCAGAAGGGCCCTCGGATCGAGTGCCGTCAAGATCTGGGGCCCCCTGTTCGGCTGCGAGCTGAAGCGCCAGTGGTTGTCCCTGGTGTTCGGTGGTGTGCTGACGATGCTCCTCA
>CAUYUJ010001825.1:410884-413384 GCA_963575745.1 Prorocentrum cordatum
CCCATATCTTCCCAGATACGTATATCTTCGGGGGAATCGACGATGAATTGCGTCTGTGTGTTTTTCCCCTGCTGAAGATGCCTGGAACGGGGGGTGGCACCCTGACACATGAGGCCGGTGCCGCCTTGTTTGGCGACAGCGCGCACCCCGCGCCTTAATTCATGTTGGCGCTCCCTCGATGCTCAGCAGCCGATCCCCCTGGTCCACTCGCAGGTAGCACCCCAGTCCCCCGCAGTTGCGGATGAGAGTGAGGGGGCGCGGGTGGGTCGCGGCGCTGGCGAGTCGCGGGTGGGTTCAGGCGCTGGCGGGTCGCGGGGCGACGACAACAAGAACAACAGCAGCGACAGTAAGCACCGCGGGACCCCACGTCAGCCACGCACCCGGGGACTGTGTAAGATCGTTCGACCCCTCACTCTGATCTGCTGCAGCAGGAGAAGCACCACTGCCTACGCTGGCCTGTTCCGAGTGCAGACGGCAGGCGACAAACCAAAACAGGCAGGTGGATCACTGGACTGACCTAGAGCTTTTCTCGAAAGGCTCGACAGGGGCACTTCCAGCTTTGCTGGCGTCGTCGATGCTGAAAGCCAACTCCGTGTGGAGCGGCACCTACTGTGCATTAGTCGTCGTCTGGCCACTCGGAGAAGGAGCGAAAGAGGAGGGCGGAGCGAAAGAGGAGGGCATGGCCAACAATCAAGGCCACTGGCCGTACGATTCCGCTTGGTTCCAGCACTGGAAGTAAGCCTCTATGTCTTTGAACGGGTGGAACGACACGTGTGCCGAGGTGCAGACGACCGGATGCTGACCACATGCGAGCTCATCCAGCAGGGCGAACTGGTCCTCCTTGCGGACGCCAAGCCTATTGAGGCATCGTCGCAAGTACTTGTCCTCGCCGAAAGGCTGTCGGCGGATGTCCTCGCACTTGCGCAAGCCCGCTATGTATGTCGCGACGGCGTTCCGTGAGAGAACCTCGATCGGTCCGTGGAGCTGGAACTCGCAATTGTTCAAATACATGCTCGCGCTTGACACATTGCATGCGAGGTCTCCACAGTCGCAACCGCAATCGACTGGCGGTTCCCTTGCCGCCAATCGCCGCGCATCCCCGCAGGTCCTCCCCTCACGCTGCAAGCGTTGGATGTGCTCTGGGCATGACATGTTCTCGCGGGAGGGATCCCTGCATTTTCCGCACGCGGCTCCCATGGAATGATTCGTGCCCCACTGGGACATATCGACCATCGGCTCGAGCGTCAACAACTGTTGCAGCCGATCGGGGAAGAACACCGAATCTGGATCTACCTTCACTGTCCAATCATTTTGTTGGTACCTGCCGACCATGGACACAGCGTCCCACACACGGACAAAGATATCCGTGTTCAAGGCGGTGTACCACTTGCCCCCGTACTCAACTTCCAGGTCACCGTGGATTGGCAATGTTAGAACCCTGCGAGAACTGTCGCTGCTGAGGTCGTACGTTACATTACTGAAGACCAGATAATCTGCACACGCAAACAAGCCGACACCCTTCGCGAGCTGGGCCTGCAAGAGCTGAGGCTCGTAACCGAACGGCAGCATCAGCGCGAAGCAGAAGAGGGACGGCGCCTTGACAGACTCGGGCTCCGGGCACGCGGCCACGGAGAACTCCGCCGCCGCGAGCGCAGGGTCGACGCTGGCGCTCTTGGCCACGTAGTCGTACGCCTCGCACAGGGCCTGGCCCCCGCGCACGCACGGCCCCCCGCCGCACCACACGCAGGGCTGGCCGTTGGTGCTGGCCTCGCTCCACGGGTCCGTCGGGCGACCATCGCGGCTCGCGGAGCACTCCTCGACGGTCTGCGCGGCAGCACATCCGTCCGGCTGCCACTTGAGGCATGCCAGAGCGACGGGGCGCTTCGCAGGTGCCGGGAGCGTGTGCGCGCTGCTGTTGGAGCTCGTCGCTGCCGATGCTGTCCCGAAATCCAAGGGCTCGGATGTCGAGGGCAAGGTGGTGGTGGTCGCCTGTGGCCCCGACGCCCTCGCCCGCGCGGTTCTATTGAGGCTGGAGGCGGCGGACCTCCTAGCTGCCCTGTGCTCGCCCTCGGCATCAGTAGGGGCCGCAGCGCTGCTGGAGGCATCTGTGCCCTGCGCTTCGCAGACAGGGCTCAGCAGGCGCCCTGCGGCCTGCTTGGCGCCGCCGCCCAGGCCGTGCGGCCCCGGCGAGAACCACACGGTTGCCCCGCGATCGTCCTCGAGGACGTAGCAGCCCGCGACCTCCGTGGGCGTCTCGGTGGCATCCGCCAGGCCGAGAACCACCGCGGCGGCGCTGCACACGCGGCGGCTGCTGATGGACACCATCCCGACGCCCTCGCACGGCCCCTCGGCGATGACCTGAAAATGGAGCTGGTTCTGCCACAGCTCGGACTCCTTGAGAAGGCCCTCGCCGCCGCGCAGCACCCCGGGAGGCGACAGCGCAAGGCCGGGGGGCCGCCAGCGGATCCACACCGCGACGGCGGCAAGGCCGACGAGCAGG
>CAUYUJ010001825.1:415884-458384 GCA_963575745.1 Prorocentrum cordatum
CACACACACACACACACACACACGCACACACACACACACACACTCTTTGCGGGATCCTGGCAGATGCACCCTCCTCCTCCTCCACCTCCTCCTCCTCCTCCTCCTCCTCCTCCTCCTCCTCCTCCTCCTCCTCCTCCTCCTCCTCCTCCTCCTCCTCCTCCTCCGGCCAGGCCCCCGTCCGTACCACGACCGCTGGCGGCCGCCCGCCTGCGCCAGGGCCCTCCGGCGGCCCCCTCGGCGGGCAGTCCGCGGCGCCCCGCGGGCTCACCCCGCGCGCGGGCGCCCGCCTGCGGCGGGGAGGCGGGAGGGCGGGCGAGGCGGGCGAGGCGGGCAGGCGCTGGGCGCAGGGCGAGAGCGAGGAGGCAGCAGGGAGGAACGGGCTGACGAGGAGGAGGCACGAGGGGACACGAGGCACGAGGAGGAGAGAAGGGCGGGGGGGCAGGAGGAGGAGGAGGAGGAGGCACGAGGAGGAGGAGGGGGCGGCAGGAGGGAGGGGGGCTGCGTGACTGGAGCTGCGTGCAGCAAGGGGGGCCCCTCGGGGCAGGCGCCCACCCCGTTGCGAGTGCCAACCACCCCGGGGGGGGGGAGGGCCAAGCAGGAGGGTCAGGCAGGAGGGGGCGGGAGAAGGCAGCAGCCGAAGGGGGCGGCGGAGAAGCGGCAGTAGCGGCGGCAGCAGCTGCAGCAGGTGAGCAGGAGAAGAAAGAGCAGAACAAGGAAGAGCTGAAGCTCAATGGTGGGCGTCGCTGTAGTCGACTACAGCGACGCCCGCCAGTGTGCGGCGCGCCACCGCCGAGACACGGCCAGATCCGGAACGGGGAGGACAAGGATGAGGACCAGGCGGCGCTCGACCTCGGCGCACACAACGCGCGCGCACGGCCTCGAGGGTCCCACCTCCGCGCTCGAGGGCCCCCCTGGGCCGTGGGCAACCAGGCAGGCCTGGCCTGCGCAGCGACGCGCAGGAGCGGGGGCCGCGGCGCCCGCCAGGCGCCGGCAGCGGGCGCGGAGCGAGGGGCGCGGCCGGAGCGGCGGCCCGCCCGCGCGGCGCCAGCCCGCTGCGGGGCCCACATCAGACGAAGCCAGGACGAGGAGAAATTCGGGTGAGGGCATCTCGGGGATCTCTGAGATCTGGCGGTGCTGGAGGATGCCGCGGGCGCCGCGGCCTTCCCAGAGCGTTCCGGAACGCTCTCCCCAGAGCGCTCCGGGACCGCTCGGGCACGGAGGTACCCTCGCCCTGGCCCCGTGCGGCCACGAGCTCGTCAGTCCCACGTCGCCTCGGCGAGCCTGCCGGTCTGGAACTCGGCGAGGACGCCCTCGGCGTCGTCGTCCCCGCCGTCGGCGGGGCCCGCGTCGCGGGCCCCCGAGGCGTCGCCGACGGCGCACACGCACATCATGGCCCTCGTGACGAGGCTGGCGGCCGCCTCGTTGTCCTTGGTGCCCCCGCCGTGGGCGTCTGCCTGGGCTCGCCGCTCCCTGATCTTCTCCCAGCGGGTCTTCCAGCGCGGCTTGGCGTGGGGGCCATGCGGTCCGTCGAGCCCGTCCCTGTAGCGCTGGCACTCGGGCGAGACGGCCTCCAGGGACGCGGGGTGCGGGTCGAAGCCGAGAAGGCCGCCTACGTCCTCGCGGCCGAGCGCGCTGATCTGCCGCACGGCCAGGTTCAGGTGCTCCTGCAGCGGCAGGTCCTGGCGCATGATGATCCTCGCGGACTCGTTGTGCCGCCTCCTCTGCACCCGGACCTCGACCTGCCCAGCCACGCTCGACGCGCCCTGCCCGGAGCCCTTCCTGCTGTGCCACTGCGTCTTGGCCAGGGTCACCATGTAGCCCGTCTTCCCCTGGAACCCCGAGAGTAGGTAGGCCATGTCGGGCCAATCCGCGAGCTTCTCCCACGGGACCTCGCCCGAGTCTCCCATCTCCTCAGGCTTGGACTCGGCGGTCGCGCCGCGGCTCATTATCCTGAGGCCTAGGAATCAAACCAGCCCTTCAGGGCTGAGGTGGTCTGGCGCGCTTGCTCGTCCAACCCCCTCCTTCCCCTTCGGGGAGGGGCTATCACTGCCCCTTTTGAATATACACACCCTCCTGCACTTTACCGACCCCTTAACTGGGGTCAATGCAACCCCCACCATCACACCATCCCCGACAACAAACAATACAGCATGCTCCTTGTAGGAAAAGCCAGGGTCATGCTTGAGCGCCCCAGAATTACCTCGCACTTTGCTTGTGGGGGTGAGCAAACTGCCTGCCCAACGCGTACAGGCCCCCCTTCCTGTCAAAAGCACGTGCAAAGTGCACGTTGCGGCAAACTACTGGACCATTCGTGAGCGCCCCGCGATCATCTTGCAGTGTTCTCCGACGTGGATGATGGGGGTACCCTGGCGCGCGCGGCGCGCCTCGCGCACGTCGCGCACCTGGCTGGCGCCTGCATTAGTCCCCGATGGTTGTCGATGGCGGCCCCTACCCATGCTGAGACTCGAGGGGTGCTACGTACTCATGCAGTGGGGGTGGGAGTGAGCAACACGGCCGTCTTTCGGGGGGGTAGCCTGACCCCTCCCCCCGCACCCATACTTCTGGGTGTGGACGCGAGGGCGACCAGTCGGAGCGCCCAAGGTGGCACCAAGATGGCCCGAGAGAGCCCAAGATGGCATCCGAGATGGCACAGGATATCCGCCGGCTGCTCCAGATGGCATCCAAGACGCCTCCGAGAGGCTCCAAGACTGCTCCAAGATGGCCCTGGGTGGCCACGGAGCCTCCCAGGGATGCCCACGTGAGGCCTAAGTCCTTCTCTAACCTTCAGACGCCACCGATGTTTGCCTTCTCGCCTTTTCGCTTCCGATGAGCCTCCGAAGCCTCAGCGCGGCCCCCAAATGAACAAGAGCGCCCCAAGAGGGACCCAAATGGCTCAAAAACGGCCACTCGAGCGCCTGAGAGTGCTCCAAGAGCGCCCCAACAGGGCCCCAAGAGACGATGTTGGGGAATCCAGAGGGGAGGCGGGGCTGATAAGGAATCCCCCTCTTCTTTCACCGATGGACTCCAAGATGGCACAAAGAGGGCCCGAATACCGCCAAAGGGCTCCAAGAGACCCCCAGAGGGCCCTAAGAGAGCACCGAAGGTCTCCAAAACGGCCCCAAGAGGGCCCCAAGATGGCCCAAGTAAGCTGCCAAGAGGCTCCCAGATCCAAAGAGCCGAGAAGGCATATATGGTTCACCCGTGGGTCCGATTAGTCTGATTCAGAGCTTCGGTTTGACGGCTGCTCCCCCCCTCTTTGTTCCACCGCTTGTTCCTGCACTTCCCTGGTCAGTGCAACTCGCTGGGCATCGTTCCTAGATGGGCTGGTGAGAATGCGCAAAGCGTCACGAATTTGCTGGCCTCGCCGCTGGCCTTCGCCCTGTAGGAGCGCACCTGCACGACCTTGCCACCGAGCCAGGTGCCCGAGAGCTCCACCTCGGTGATGTACGTGGTGCACGGCCGGCCGTGCTCGGGGAGGATGGGTCGGCGACGCCGAGGGGCGCGGTGTGCAGAGGGCGTGGTCTGCAACCCGCGCCAGGGGGGGGGGGCGAGCGAGGACCTCCGTAGAGGTCTCGGCCGCGCCCCCCAGCGAGGGCTCATCAGAACTGTGGCGCAACGTGGCGACCCCCTAATGAAGGGGCCCCAGGACACACAAATAAATGCACACAAATGAAAGGATTCCTCATATTTTTTCGGTTGTTGTCTTCCCCCACTTCCCATATTTTCCCATGTTTTCTGGGGGATCGACGATTAATTGTGTCTGTGTGTGTTTTCCCTCCTGACCTAAGCCCCACCGGCGCCGATCGCAAACCACACCCCCGCGTAACCACACCCATTGTAGTCGCCGAATGGAGGCCTTCAGCTCCAGCTCCGCCGGGCTGCTCTCGTCCTGGGGGATCCTAAGCAGGGTGAACTCGCCCCCGTGGTTCACGTCGAAGTGCTCCCCCTGCAGGTTCACCAGGTGCGGGTCCCCCCTGGCCGACACGGTCGGGCCAGGTGTCGGCAGCACAAAGCCGCCTTGGCCTGGCACGAGCACGGGGGCGTGGCAACATCCGCCCTGCCCGCCGCAATGCATGTCGCACCTCTCGCCCTGCTGGCAGACGGCCGCGCCGCATCCGCATGGGTACACGTCACTGTAGAGCAGTCCGTCCGTGGCCGTGCAACCAGCGACGACCGAATCGTACACAGAGAAATTGAAAGCCGCTGGGCCACTCATGCGGAAGCTGACGGACCCGTTACTGAGCCCAGCTCCCTGGGCGGGTGAGATGACATCCGCGATGCTCAGCCTCTGGTAATGACCCGGGTTGCGCGTGGCAATCATGACTTCGACGCCTCGCGTCAGGAGAACCCCGTATTCATCTGTGTCCTGGTTGACGACAATCACGTCGTCTCCTACAGATACAGGCTGTACAAGCCATGCCCCCGAGATGCATTCGTCGAAGTCTCCAGGATCCGTCTTTCCAGGAGGGCACTCGGTGCATAAGGTCGCACGACGACGCCTCGTCTCACCGTTGGAGCACTCCACACACACGCTGGTTCCCTCCGCGACGTAGAAGCCATAATCGCACTCCGGGGCCGTGACCTTGAAGCTGGGCAAAAGCGTCGCGTAGGGGGAGGCCGCGCACTCCTCCTGGGTCACGCAGCTGTCCCCGTCCGCGTCCATGTCCGAGAAGTGCCCCAGGAGCTCGTCCACCTGCGAGCACTCCGACTCGGAGAGGCAGCCGTCGCCGTCGACGTCCACGTAGAGGAAGCCGCCGCACGCGGCCCCGCAGGCGCAGGGCACGCCCGGCTCCAGCGTTGGGGCGGGGGTCGGCAGAGACGGCAGGTGCGTGATGGGCACCGTCATGTCCCAGGCAGTACCCAAGGGGGGGTCACCGCCAGGGGCGTCGCTCGGCTGCACGTACAGTCGGGGCGTTGACCTAAGGAACGCTAAATAAGGAACGAGGCCCCTTTTGTCCATAAGTTAACCTTCGATTTCCTGTCGAAAACATAAGGAAAGCCTGAGGCAAGCTGTGAAACACTTAAGGAACGCGGAGCCCCTCCCCAACGAAAAGGGTTCCTTCTTCAGGGCCCCGACTGTACCCAAGGGGGGGGTCACCGCCAGGGGCGTCGCTCGGCTGCACGTCAGGGGGACCCTGGGTAAGAGTGGCCTTTGGTGCGCGGCCTTGGGGGGGCCGCGGGGAGGCCAGATCCAGGCGCGCTGGCCGCTGCTGCCGCTTCGCGTTCGGCCATCTGGGGGCCAATCTGTGCCCGCACCGAAGGTCACTCCGGCGAAAGGTCACTCTTACGTCTAGTCGAGTCGTCACCTCCTCGAGGGAACGCCATCTCACGGGGGCGCGCAGACGTGGACTATAGCGATCCAGAGATCTGGCGCGCGGTCGCCAGATACATGGATCGGTGGAGGTGCCCTCCCCAAGATGCGGCGGCGGCTGGTGCCGCCTCGTGCTGGCCGGTGCCGCCTCGTTCGGCGGCGACAATCCGCGATTTTCCATTGAAACGGGACCCGTCGCTAATCCACGCCACCTTAATCCATGTTTGCGATCGCCTGAATTTCATCGAGGGGATGAAGCCCGCTGGGCACTCCAGAGCCCCCCAAAACGAGCCCAAGCATCCAAAATCCTTCTCGAGCAACGATGCCGGAAGCCCGATCCTCGGGAGGAACTGGTGGCCCCCCTGGTGGCATACCACGCTTGGTACTGCCCGCATTGCGGACTGCACACCGTCGCACGCGACCGTCCAGGTTGAGTTCCCCAGGGGGGGCCCGAGGAACTCCGAAGTGAGGTGGTGCCCAAAGTAGACGCAGTCCCCATCGGAATCCAGGTCCATGGAGGCCGTTGTGTTGGGCGCGCCCTGGTCAAGAATCCATCGACTCTGGGTGTCGCCCCCTGATCCATCACAAGAAGCATCCCAGTAGATATAATTGCCAGCGAAGTTGCTGTAGATTGGCGATCCAATCGCACTTACTCCTGAAAGGCTGAAATACGGACTGGCGATCGCGGGGTTTGAGCATGGCCAGTCCACCATGAAGAACCCTACTGGCCCACATGAATCTGCTCTGGCGGAGCATATCTGATTCGTTCCACAAAAACTAGATCCGCACATGCAAGGATATAGGGAGCTGGGAGAAGATCCATCGATAACGTCGCAAGAATCTGGCGGTATTGTTGGTACAGGCGCTATTGTTGGTGCAGGTGTGCCAAAATCCACCCTATTGAAATTAATGCTGACGGAACCGTGAGGGGAAGGATCGGCACAAGTCGTGTTGTCATCGTTCCCGTCAGTGTCGTCGCAAGGCGCGTCGAATAAAGTGCACGCGCCTGACCACACAGACTCTGCAGGGTGAAGGCCGATGGACTGGCAATTCTCATACAGAGTGCACTCGTACGCACAGAGTGCTAGAGTCTCGAACTCTTCTGAGAACTGCCCGATTGCATTCCCGCACTGGCAGTTGCGGCCCTTCTGCATGAACCCAGGGTAGCTGGCTGCAAGCAAATCCTCCTCGCCGATAGGCGTGTGGGACGGAGCTGGTGCGGACGTAGGACTTCGGACGGTGGCTGCTGGGACCCGCTCTGTGGCTTCCCGTGTGAAGCATGGCTTGGGGCACACGTGGGAGTGTCTGGCCTGGCCGTGCAGGAACCGCTGGAAGTCCTCGAAGCTGGAGTCCCTAGTCAGGGATGGGTACCACTCGGGCCTCTCGAGGACGCCCGTCCGCATCGCCCACACGACCCTCTCGTAGCACTCATCGCCCTCGACGGATGTACGGCACTCCTCCAGCGCCGATGCGCAAGGCCTGGGGCACACGTGGGAGTGTCTGGCCTGGCCGTGCAGGAACCGCTGGAAGTCCTCGAAGCTGGAGTCCCTAGTCAGGGATGGGTACCACTCGGGCCTCTCCAGGACGCCCGTCCGCATCGCCCACACGACCCTCTCGTAGCACTCATCGCCCTCGACGGATGTACGGCACTCCTCCGGTGCTGGCGCTGCACAGGGCTCTGGGCAGACGGCGGACAGCCGCGAGGTATGCCGCTGGAAGTCCTCGAAGCTGGAGTTCCTGGTCAGGGGGGCAAACCAATCTGGGTTCTCCACGACGCCCGTCCGCATCCCCCACATCACCATCTCGTAGCACTCGTCGCCTTCGACGGAGGTGCGGCAAGCCCGGTGCGGCTGCATGGCGGGGCCGCCGTTCACGTCGGGGCTTCGGATCGCGACCTGCACGAGCTGCAGATCAGCGCTCGCTGTGCGGGCGGGCGCGAATAGTGTCGCAGGAAGCCTCATCTCGAGGCAGAGTTGTGCAGAAATCCTCTGCAGCTTTGTGCAACGGTCAGTGTGTGTCGGGCCCCTTGTTTTCTCAGCCCCACCCCCTGCAAAACAGGAAGCACTGAACCTCATCACATCGAGGCCGAGCCCATCTTTTTGCCCCCAGGCACACGACTGCGTCGATGTCTTGGTCCGCGTTCTCGGGATTGCGATGGAGTGGTAGCGCCAACATCAAGATTCCGAAGACACCCCGAGCGACACCCATCCCCAGGCACACCGTAGCAGGCCCCCTCAGCCAGACCCCTGGCGCGGTGGCGGATGTACGACGCGACAGCGCAGCTGAGTAGTGATAGGTAATACAATATAAAGATGATAGTGGGTAAGGTAAAAAGGTCGTGGTTCGCCCTGAGGCACAGGACTGTCTTCGATTGAGCCAGAGCGCCCATGGAAGGAGGAGGGCGACGACGACGACGACGACGAAGAGGACGAGGAGAATGAGGCGCGCCAGAACCGCGGCACTCCGACTGTACCCCCTGGACTCCAGAAGCCACCTGGAGCTACCCAGAGCCTTCCGAGGCGATCTGCGGCCATCAGCACGAGCATCGAGCTGCAATACGGAACTGATGAGGAAGGATCCGGCCTCCGTTGGCGGCGCGCAGAAGGGGGTGGAGGGAGGGGGGAAGGCTTCTTAGAAGGAGGATGCTTCTTAGAAGGCGGCGGCCTTACATCTATACATAAGGACCGCGCCTTCTAAGAAGCAGGGGTGCTTCTAAGAAGCCTTCCCCCCTCCCCCTACCCCCCTCTGCGCGTGGCCGATCCTGGCCACTCCCAGCCATGGCCCCGAAGAGGTTCCCTGGCCTGGACCCGGGGAACGGCCCCAAAGTCCAGAGCCCCTCCCGAGCCCACAGTGCTGTTTCAGCGCCTCGACTGAACCTGAGGCCAGCTGGAAGCCGAGTGCTGCCACCACTGTTTAGAGACCCGAACAATGACATAAACATAAAAACTCGGAGGTCCACGCGGATTTCTCGGATCGGCGCTGGGGCCCCCCGGCGGCGCCTCCGGCGCCGCCCCTGGCGCGCTCCGCGCGCCAGGGAGGGGGGTCCAGCGCGGATCCGACAAATCCGCGCGGACCTCCGAGTTTGTATGTTTATGTCATTGTTCGTTCCCCTACTGTTGGCCCGCACCACGTCCTGTGGTCAGCTCCCGCATAATTTGTCTCCGAGGGTGCCGGCGAAGACCTCTCTCTGGCAGGAGCCTCTCTCTGGCAGGAGGGAAAGGTCCACGTCTGCTTGCACCTGATTCCGCTGACCTTCCGCCAGCGAGACCGATCTCGCTCCGCTGCCACCAGCGACGACGGGCCGTCCACCAGCGTCCGAGGAGCTCGACAGATTCTAGTCCAGCGCAAGCTTGGAAAAGAGGGAAGGCGAGCAAAGGGGATACCGCGAATGACCGCACACGCAGCTCCACTGAAACTCTGCAAACAAATGGAATCGAATCACGTGTCCGCCGAGCGCGGCATGCCGACGGCCGACACCGCAAAACAAGATGGCAGCGCCGCAGCGGCGCCACAACATCGCGGCCAGAACTCCCGACTTCGTCGCTTTGCGGGACTCCTCGAGCCCGATCGCAGTCCGCGAGTGTCCCAGGCTTCGCGCCCCAAGTGGGGACCCGGGACTCCCAGGCCCCCATTTGGGGTGCGAGGCCTGCAAGGGGTGTATGCCGACCAGGCGCGGCGGCCGCGCAAAAAGCGCCCACGAGGGCCACAGCTCGGGCTGCGCGGTGGGCACGGAGCGCGCGCCAGACCGGGTGCGCGCTCTTCCGGCGGCGAGCGAGGAGGGGAAGTGAGAGGAAGAAGGCCTTCTCAGAAGGCGGCGGGATTTCTCGGAAGCCCTCGCGCCTTCTGAGAAAGTTGCTGTGGCGTCGGGGAAGGCTCAGAGAACGTCTCGGGAAGCCAGGGGACTTGCGAGCCTTCCGAGAAGGCCTTCGCCTTCTCACTTCCCCCTCTGAGCCCGCCGCCGACACTTCCTGCACGCGCCCGCGCCAACTGGGGCCACAGCTGAGGCTCCCCATGGGGCGCGAAACACGCGAGGCGACGTAAAAGGAGGAGAAACAGGAGGGGGTGATGCGAGTCGGGGCAGCTGAACAACGGCCCCACCCCACCTAGGCACCCAGGCCCGCCCTTGCTCGATTTCTGCGCCCTTGACGCGCGCGTGCTGCGATGGCGTGCCAAGACGGACGGGAATGAGATGCCGACCGCACCCGACGGGTACACCTTCACTGTAGGGCTTCGGCGTATGGCTTAGGGCGATTCTGCGCCGAGTTGATTACGGTCGCGTGTGCTCGGCAACCGGTCGGGCGTTTACGCCGCAGGGCCTTCCGAGCACTCTAAGACTAAGTCGCCCCGATACGCAACACGCAACACGTAGCGTATCGATACGGAGCTCAACACGTAGGCTGAAAACGTAGGTCCGACGCGATACATTCGCCAAAACGTGGCCCAATACGTGGAGACAACACGCAACATCGACGACAAATCAAAAATACAAAAAAACAAAAAAACAAACAAACAAACAAAAAAAAAAAAAAAAAAAGTCTGGTGACTACTTTGGAGGTATTTCTTGACCTTTTTGTTGTATTTTTGGGGTTTTCTTTTTTTTGTCGTCGAAAATCCCCCTGTAGGGGGGACACGCCAGACATAACACGAGAAGCCCGAGCGCGACCGTCGTCGAGGCCGCGTTGCCGCGCCTGCGCGACCAGCCTCGGGCCAGAGGCTTCTCCTTGCGGAGGCGCGCCGCGTCGCCAGAGCGCCCGCCGGCTGGGTCGCTCGGCCGCTCGCGCCGAGGCGCCGAGCTCCGCAGAACAACTAGTGTTAAGTCGGGCGTGTCCCCTTCCAGGGGGATTTTCGACGAAAATGGAATAATTGTCAAAAAATACTCCCTAAATGGTCAAAAGATACTCAAAAAGTAGTCCCCGGACTATTTTGTTGTCTATTTTTGAATATTCCCCCTGTAGAGGGACAGGCCCGACTTAGAACTAATGCTCCTGCGAGCGCAGGCATGGACGAACTCCTGGCCTCCGGGGGCCGCTTCTCTCGTCCACAGGCCCCCCGGGCTTGGGGGGGGGGGCGGCGGCAGGGGCGTGGGATCGAGCGTCGATCCTCGAGCCCCCTCGAGACCCCCGACGTCGCGAATTCTTCGATGACGTCGACCCCCAGAAGCCTCGACCTTAGCCTCCCCGACACGCCACACGATCGAGAAGCAGGAGGAGGTGGAAGAGGAGGAGGAGGAGGAGGATAACGAGCCCTTCCCTCATGGAGGGACTCCGCTCCTCCTTTAAATTGTCCCTTCTCTCATGGAGGGGCGAAATTGGCACTTTATTTCGGCTTGTGGATTAGCGCATTGATACAAAGATCAACACCTAGACTAAAAGCGTGCACATGACGCGACACGTTCGCCGAAACATGGGCCAACACGCTGAGCCAACACGCGGCGTGTTGACACGGACGCTTTGAACGCGGTGCGTGTTGCGTTCCAAGACGGGCGCATCGAGGCAGCTGAGGTCTCGACCCATTCCCCCGGGACTGGCTGTTCGTCCCGAGCTGGTCTTTGGCGCCCCGAGGTCTGGGAAGGGCCCCCACGGGCCACAAAAGATAGCGAAAAACCTCCCGTCGTGACCTCTGCATGGCCCGAAGGGGCCCTTCTGCCCTGGCGGCCCGGGCTCGACCGGCGCTTCCGGAGGGGCCCCCCGGGAGCTCGCCCCCGCGCGAGCGCGCGAGCGCGGGGCGAGGGAGGCGGCCAGGGCTCGGTCGGCATGTCCTCTGACAGGCGGATTTGGAATGACCAATTCGAAATACTTTAAAACATCAAACATGCTCGTCTGTGTTTCTTCTATATGTGTATATAGTCTTTTATTATTACGAAGATATGAACACAAAACAGACATAAAAGAGTGTAAACATCAAGTTTGCATTTTTTGTGAAAAAAAAAACCAACTCAAAAATAATACGTACGTGTGTAAATATAGGTGTATACTTGTGTGTATATATATATATACATACATACATACATATATATATATATATATATATATACTGAAAAAATTGTGAAAAACAAAAGGGAGGCGGCCAGGCACCGCGAGCCTCCCCCGGGCCTCGGGGCTCCGCGCCCCCGAGCCCCGGGGCGGGAGGGAGGCGCAGAGGAGAGGCCGAGGCTCGGCGGCGAGCGCACGGGGGGGGAGCCGCTTCGGAAGCCTACGCTGACGACGACGACGACGACGTCGACGACGACGACGACGACGACGACGGCGACGACCACCACCATGATGACGACGACGACGACGACGACCACGACGACGACGACGACGACGACGACGACGACGACGACGACGACGACGACCACGACCACGACGACGACGGCGACGACGACCACGATGACGGCGGCGGCGGCGACGACCACGACGATGACGACGACCACGACGACGACGACGACGACGACGACGATGACGACGACGACGACGACGACGACGACGACGACGACGACGACGACGACGAGGGGCCGGGCCTCCTCAGTGGCGGCGGGGCTTCCCAGAAGCCAGAAGCCCTCCGGCCCTGGAATCTCGGAGGGCACGCGCCCCACCCCCGCGGGGACGGTCCGGCCCCGCGCGGCCGTCGCCGTCTCCGGAGAGGTCGCAGAAGGCTTCAAAGTCAGAAGGCCAGAGGCCTCCCGAGCCTGCTGAGGAGGCCGGCCCGCATCCGCCTGCCTGCCTGGGCTCTCCGTCGACAGACCCCTCTATTAGGCCGCGACGAGCAAGAACACACACGACGGGGGGATGTTGACAGATGTCGGGCTCCTGCGGGCCCCGGGGCCGTCCAGAAACGGCTCGGGACGAAACGCTGGTCACCGTCCCACGCCGTGAACAACAGTCACGTCGTCGAGAGGTCCCGAAAGGGAGGGAGGAACTCCGGCCCGCGACCGCACGTTGTCGCAGTGCGGGCGCGCTCTCCTCCACCTCTGGCATTCTGGGGTCCACTAGCCTGAGGTCGGGCATGTCCTCCTACAGGCGGGTTTGGGAAGGAAAATTTGTTAAAAAGCCCCCCACCCCCCCACCCCACCCCAAAAAAAACATCAAAAAATTGTCCCAAAAAGAACACTGGAAATCGTCTCCTGGCTATTGTTCTACTTTTTTGGTGCATGTTCCTCCTGTAGAGGGACACGCCCGACTTAGCACCAGCGCCCCGAGACGGCCCAGGGTCCGGAGAAACCGGCCCAGGGACGGGGGAGATCAAGAAGCTCCAAGGCCCGCGTGTGGTGGAGAGAGCCGCCGTCGGAGGTAATCATGAGGCCCAGGAGGTCTGGGAGGGAGGGAGAGGTCCTCGGGAGGAAGAGGCCTCTGGGAGGGAGGGAGGGAGCAGGGAGGAGGAATCACGAAGCAGGAGAAAGGGAGAATGGGATGATGGGGGAGGCAGACCCAGACATGATCGCGTCGTAAAAGGCCTCGGGGGGCCCTCGCCGGGCCTCGGGAGCGTCAAAAACGACCCAGGACGTAAAACTGGCCCCAGGGAAGTGGTCTGGACCTCCGGGGCCCGCGCATCGAAAACAACGGAGCAGGCGGATATCTGGGGAGGAATCACGAAGCAGGAGGGAGGGAGAATGGGATGGTGGGGGCGGCAGGAAGAAGGGGGCAGGGAGGAGGGAGGCGGGAGAGGGGAGGAGGGCCAGGGGAAGAAGAACGAAAGAGGAAGGGGAAGGGGGAGGAAGCGGCGGCGGCGGGAGTCATGGAGGGAGAGCCAGGACAGGAGGCCTGGGAGCGAGGGGGGGGAGGACGAGAAGGAGGAGGGAGAAGGCAGTGAAGCGGCAGAGATGAGGAGGCGGCGGATGCGGTTACTCAAACCACCACGATCGGCCCGGCCTGCTCGTGTCGACTGGGACCGCACGGGCGTCTCGGCCGCCGGGCCGCCAAGGCCTGCCAGCGGCGGCGGCGAGGCCTGCGCTGGCGCCGCCAGGCCGAGAGCGCGCAGGGCCCGCTGCGCGGTGGTGACCCCGCGGCGGCGGCGAGGCCTACGCTGGCGCCGCCAGGCCCAGGGCGCGCAGCGCCCGCTGCCGCATCTCCGCCTCGTTCGGTCTCAGCCTCGCCGCGAGTTTAGAGGCCGCGGCCGGTGCGCCCAGAGCGGCGCCGGCGTCGGCGCCCGCGGCAGCCGCCTCGGGGGCCGGCGGCCCGGCCTCAGCGGCGGGCGGCTCGGCGCTGGAGACCTGCTGCTGGACGGCCCTCGCCGCCTCGAGGGCGGCGTTGGCCTCCCGCATGGCTTTGAGGTGCTGCATCCGGGCCCTCAGGACGGCGAGCTTCTCCTCCCCGATCGTGAGCTTCGGCCTCTTGGCCGCAGACGCCTTCGGCGCGGCAGTCGTTCCCGGGTACGCCTCGGCCGGCTCGTCGGCGCCCGCCTCCGCCGCCGCGGCCTCGACAGCCGGCGCCTCCCGGCGCGCGGCGGCCAGCGCCTCGGGCCGCGGCGAAGCGGAGGCCTCCGCGGCGGCCTGCGCCTCCGCGGCGACTGGCGCCCCGTCGCGGGCGTCACCGCTAGCCGCCGCCATCGCCTTCCTCACCGCCCGCGCGGCCCTCCGGGCCGCCTTGGCCTCAGGGTCCGCCGGCTTGCGCCTGTGGGCCCGCGGCGCTTGCGCCTCGGAGCCCTGCGCCGAGGGCGTCGG
Source organism: Prorocentrum cordatum (assembly GCA_963575745.1). Lineage (NCBI taxonomy): Eukaryota > Dinophyceae > Prorocentrales > Prorocentraceae > Prorocentrum > Prorocentrum cordatum. The sequence goes on from CAUYUJ010001825.1 coordinate 429,837, forward strand.
CGGCGCGGGCAGCGACTGCGGCCTCGCGGCTCCAGAGGGCTCCTGCGAGTCGTCGAGCCTCGCTGGTCTTCGCGGAGCCGCCTTCGGCCGAGTGCCCGCGACGTGGGAGATCTCGGGTGCTCTCTCCTGCGAGCTCTCGCCAGGCACCTCGGTCGTCCTCTTCGGCCGCCTCTCCTCCCCAGCACGGCGCCCCTCGGCGGCGTCCCTCGAGGGCGTCGGCGAATACAGCCCGCGCTCGGGCCTCCGTAACTCGCCCGCGCCGGCGCTGCCGGTCATCAGCGGGGGAGGCGTGGAGGAGGCCGCCCGCTTGGGCGCTGGGGAACGCGACCGAGAGCCCCCCCTGTCAACGCACGCGCGCGCGCCCGCGCCTGCGCCGCGCCGCGGCGACGGCGGCGGGCGGCGGCTGCCGAGGTCCTCTGCAGGCGCCAGCCGGTCGTGGCGCTGCCTGGCAGCCTCCTGCCTCGGCGGGGGGGACCGCGCGGAGCCCCCGCGCCGCTCTGCGCCGCCCCGTGCCGGGGAGAAGCCGCCACGGTGCCGCCTCTCGCTCTCTGGGCCCCCCCGAGGCGAGGAGCGGCGCCGGTCGGCTCTGCCCTCCTCCGCGGGCGGCCCCCACACGTCCACCTGCAGCAGCGGGCCCTGCTCGCCCAGCGTCGGGAGGTACTTGTCGCACAGCGCCTTGTAGAGGGCGGCCTCGCTGCCGGAGTACTTCTGGCAGATGTGGTCCAGGTCGCTCAGCTTCTCCTTGTTGAAGCGCTCGTACATCATCCTCAGCAGCGGGCGCCACGCCGCCCCCGAGATGTACCTGCGCACGACCTTGTCGTAGAGGTCCGAGCCCGTGTACTTCTCCATCAGGCGGGGCACATCGCCGACCTTTTCAGGGTTCCATCGCAGATACACCGCTTCGATCAGGCGCCTGTACGTGGCGCGCAGGCTCGTGGAGTCATCCGGCCGCGACACCGAGCGATGCGACTCTCGCTGGGGCATGGCGCCGCACCTCCCCCAGGCCCCTCCCCCACCGCGCGCGGCCCAAAGCTCCGGCGCACCTGATCGAAAGTGGGGCAAAACAGCAGCGGCGGCAGCACCAGCAGCAGCGTGAGCATCAGCAATCGGAGCAGCAGTGCGAGCAAGATGAGCAGGATGAAGGAAGGGGCGAGAAGAAGGGAGCGGGGACAAGGAGGGGAAAGAGGCGGAGGCGGTGGAGAAGGATGATGACGAGGAGACGCAAGAGGAGGAGAAGGAGGAGGATCAGAATGAGGAAAGGCTGGCTGCGAAATAGAGGCTCCTTCCCTGTCTTCGTCCCCGTTTACTTTGCGCAATGGGTTGGGCTAGCAAGCACAAACCAAATGAGGCTGGAAGAAATGGTCCGTAATGTTCAGACACGGTCCCTTTGTTCTAGCTGGCTGGACCTGGAAACTGGAAGGAGTCCATCTGTCTGGGATTGAAGACCACCTGGGAGCGCCCTCTATGTTACCTTCTGGGGTCCAGCGGGAAGCAGAGAAGCGGGCGACCGACCACCGGCTGGTGTCCTTCTGCCTCTTCTCTGACCGCTCCCTCCGCTACGACACCGACGGCCAGTGGGCACAGCCGCACCAGAACCTTGTCCGGTCTCTAGTGAAGCAGTGAACTACCAGACAGCCGCAGGTGCTGGCCTCCCCATCAGAGCCCGCCTGACTTCGAGTAGGGGGGATCGACTACACAATCGAGTTACCCCAGAATTCATTCTCACGTCGGATCTACAACGAAATGCGCACAACGGTCGTAGACCTACGACAGCCCTACGCCTCTTCCGTGGACTCGACGAGAACAAAAACATGTCTGGGGGAAATTCCATTCCGCAGTCGATCCCCTGTCAGGTAGCTGGCGGGTCGGGCCGGCGGCCCCTCACGGGCGGATCGGGCGAGCGGACCCTAGCGGGCGGGTCGGGCGCGCGGGACCTTCCAGTGGGCGGGTCGGGGTCGGACGGGCGGCCCCTATTGGACGGGCGGACCCTGCCGGCCGGGTCGGGCGGGCGGGCGGTCCCTCACGGGCGGGCTGGGCGGGCGGACTCCTACGGGCGGGGCGTGAAAGCGCGCTGGAGAACTCCTGGAGAGCATCAGGCGAGAGAGTGGTTCCTGTCGGAATGGCAAGGAGATGCCAAGCGAGAGGACAATTCCAGAGCAGCGAGAGCTCAGCGCCTGAGGAACTTGTGAGGAGCTCCCTGGAGAGAGCGCGATTCTGGAGTAAGCTGCGGGGGCATCTCAAGAAAGAGAGGGATTCCTAAAACAGAGTAGAAGCTATCAGGAGGGAGCCGTTGAATTCTCACTGCTGAAGAATAATGATTGTTGATCCCCCCTTCGGTGACCATTGTATTTGTTCAATTCAAGTGCTTCCCCTGGGGCTCGCACCCTGCTTTTTGATCAGGGAAATTCACTAGGCTCAAACTGGGCCCCTGGCCTCTGGATTAACAACAACAGCAGCAGCAGCAGCAAAGACAACACCAACAACAACAACAACAACAACAACAACAACAACAACAACAGCAGCAACAACAGCAACAGCAACAGCAACAGCAACGGCAACAACGGCAACAACAACAACAACAATAATGACAACACCAACAACAACAACAACAACAACAACAACAACAACACTTACTAGCACGTGGGGACACTCCGTTCTCACCAGTGCCAGGGTTTTCATAGGAGGCGGGCAATACCCCCACTTTGTGGGGGGGCCGGTTCAAGCTCTACCAAATTTCCAAACGACTCTTCGCCACCACCCACACCCAGCTTCCCGCCCTATGACGTTCGGACACTTCACTTCGTGGCATGCGGACGACCGTGGCTACTATTCAGGGCCCCGCGGCCGACGACGACGGCGTGCGCGCGCGAAGAAAAAACGAATGTGTCCCGCATGGTATTATTTGACAGGGATGATGGCCCTGGCAGGTGCGCAACCGTTGTTGCAGAAGTTCGAAAAAGTTGCTCGCAAAAGCCCGTTTGACAGAAATGTTTAAAAAGTGTTGGGTTTCCTACGAATCCGCAAGAGCGCGCGGGCTGAAATTTTGATTTTTTTTTTTTTTTAAAAAAAATAAAAAAAAAAAAAAAATGGTTTTTTGATGTTTTTATGTTAAAATCGCTACGAAAACTAAGGTTTTGGAAGGATTTCGTCTTGCGCGCGCGAATGTCCACTTTACCTTATTTTTTGCAAGGGATTCTTGAAGTTTGGTTATGTTAGAACAAGAAATGTCCACTTTAGCTTATTTTTTGCAAGGGAAAGCGGGCGAACAAAACAACCGGATCTGGTACACATCGTTTTGCCTGAGGTTCCTCACGAAAATGATGAAAATGTGGCTGCGGCCTAGGCGCGGCGGGGGGGCGTGCACCAGGGGGCCCAACAATAATTATTCTTTAGAAGTAATAATATTCAACAACAACAACAACAACAACAACAACAACAACAATCATTTTACCCGAACGCTCAGTGTTCTCACCAGTGCCAGGGTTTTCATGCGACGCGAGACAATACCCCCACTTCGTGGGGGGGCAGTTCAAGCTCTACCAAATATCCAAACGACTCTTCGCGACCACCCAAACCCAGCTTCCCGCCCTATGACGTTGGGACACTTCACTTCGTGGCGTGCGGACGACCGTGGCTACTACACTGGCGTGGGGTACACACCCACAGAACTTGGTCACTTATTCGGGGCGCGCGTGTGCCCAGCATCCTGCAATTGTGACATACAATACATGACACAGACAGACAGAGAGAGAGACAGAGAGCAGACAGAGAGAGAGACAGAGAGAGCGGAGTTGGTCACATTTTTGGGGCAAGTTCCTGAGATCGTCGTGTTTTTTGTTGGTCTTGCGCGCGCGAATGTCCACTTTACTTTTTTTTGCAAGGGAGTATTGAAATTTGATTATGTTAGAACAAGAAAAAGTAGCTCGCGCGAGCTCATGTAACATAAATGTTGAAAAACCATTGGTTTTGTGGGAGTCGGACAGCGCGCGCGGGATGAAATTTGGACATTTTTTTTTGAAAAACCATTGGGTTTTTGATGTTTTTATGTTGAAATCGTTACGAAACCTAAGGTTCTGGAAGGATTTCGTCTTGCGCGCGCGAATGTCCACTTTACCTTATTTTTTGCAAGGGATTATTGAAATTTGATTATGTTAGAACAAGAAAAAGTAGCTCGCGCGAGCTCATGTAACATAAATGTTGAAAAACCATTGGTTTTGTGGGATTCGGACAGCGCGCGCGGAAGGACATTTTGACAATTTTTTCTTAAAAAACCATTGGGTTTTTGATGTTTTTATGTTAAAATCGTTACGAAACCTAAGGTTTTGGAAGGATTTCGTCTTGCGCGCACGAATGTCCACTTTACCTTATTTTTTGCAAGGGATTCTTGCAATTTGATCAAGTAAGAACAAGAATTTTCATTTTCTATTGTTTTTTGCAAGGGAAAACGAGCGTCAACAAAAAACCGGATCCGGAGCTCATCCACTTTTCTGAAGCTTTCGCGAAAAAATGATGAAAATGTAGCTGCGGCCTAGGCGCGGCGCAGAGGTCGCGCACCAGGGGTCCCAACAATAATAATTCTTTAGAAGGAATAATGTTCAACAATCACTTTACCCGAACGCTCAGTGTTCTCACCAGTGCCAGGGTTTTCATGCGACGCCAGCCAATACCCCCACTTTGTGGGGGGGCAGTGCAAGCTCTACCAAATATCCACACGACTCTTCGCCACCACCCACACCCAGCTTCCCGCCCTATGACGTTCGGACACTTCACTTCGTGGCCTGCGGACGACCGTGGCTACTACACTGGCGTGGAGTACACAGTAGCTCGCGCGAGCTCATGTAACATAAATGTTGGAAAACCATTGGTTTTTTTTGGATTCGGACAGCGCGCGCGGGTAGAAATTTTGAAAAGTCGTGCAGGTGTTTTTCGAGGACCTACGGTGCGATTCGTGTGATTTTATGATGCGCGGTGCTAAAATTCTTAAGAAGCCCAATGGTTTTTGGAGATTTCGGCGTGCGCGCGCGAAGAAAAAACGAATGTGTCCCGCATGGTATTATTTGACAGGGATGATGGCCCTGGCAGGTGCGCAACCGTTGTCGCAGAAGTTCGAAAAAGTTGCTCGCAAAAGCCCGTTTGACAGAAATGTTTAAAAAGTGTTGGGTTTCCTACGAATCCGCAAGAGCGCGCGGGATGAGATTTTGACATTTTTTTGTTGAAAAACCATTGGTTTTTTGATGTTTTTATGTTAAAATCGCTCCGAACACTAAGCTTTTGGAAGGATTTCGTCTTGCGCGCGCGAATGTCCACTTTACCTTATTTTTTGCAAGGGATTCTTGAAATTTGATTATATTAGAACAAGAAATGTCATTTTATAGTGTTTTTTGCAAGGGAAAGCGGGGGGGAACAAAACAACCGGATCTTGATCACATCGAATTACCTGAGGCTTCCTCACGAAAATGATGAAAATGTAGCTGCGGCCTAGGCGCGGCGGGGGGGCGTGCACCAGGGGGCCCAACAATAATTATTCTTTAGAATTAATAATGTTCAACAACAACAACAACAACAGCAGCAGCAGCAGCAGCAGCAGCAGCAGCAGCAACAACAACAACAACAACAACAACGGCTCCCGCCTGATACTTCCTCACAATGTATTCCCACATCGCGCTCTCGCGCGGGGCTTCCTCACAATTTGTATACGAATCGTGCTCTCGCGTGGGGCTCTCTCGCAGATTATTCAGACGATGCGCCCTCGGCGCTCAGGAATCACGCTCTCGTTCTGGCGATTCTCACGATTGACTTGGGAATCGCGCAATCGCTCGAGACTTCCTCGCGATTCATGCAGCACCCACGCTTCAGAACCCGCCTGGACCTGGTCGCCTGGGCCCGCCTTCGCGACCTGCCCGCTGTGTGCATGCCCACCAGATCTGCCTCTGGTTATACCACTTGTTTTCTGCTCCTTGCCCCCCTCCTGCTAATTTCTCTCGTGCTCCATGATTATCCCTCCCCCTTGCACCCGTCTTCTCTTCCCTTGTTTTAAGGGCTGCCCTAAATGCACGTGGCAGGTAAAGAAGATATACCCCCAAGGGGGTACGATCGAAGACGACGAGGGCGGGTATCGAGGGTTCGGGATACACGTATTGATTGGCACGTGAGCAGATAGGAGCGAACAGTATGAAAATGATTGTTGTTGTTGTGGTGGTGGTGTTGGTGGTGGTGGTGGTGGTGGTGGTGGATGTTGTTGTTGTAGTCCGGGGGCCAGGGGCGCAGCTTGAGCTCGACGACTTCCCCCGACAGAAGGACAGTGTGCGGGCGCGTGGTGGGGCTCTTCCATCGAAAAAACACCATATGGAGGCTGGTGGCGGGGGAGGGATCAGCAATAATGATACCGGACAGGGCTCGAGTTAAACAATGTTTTCCGTTTCCGTTTTGTTATCGTCATCCCTAGTTCTGTCTTCGTTCCACATTTGCTGCAAAACGAAATCAAAACGAAAACGGCCCACGAAACTGCCAAAACACCGTTTAGCTCGAGCCCTGATACTGGAGAAAAACCAAATCAGGGCTATAGGGCTAGGGGGCTATAGGGCTATAGGGCTATTGGGCAATAGGTCTATAGAGCTATAGGGCTATGGAGCTGAAGGGCTATAGGGCTATCGGGCTATTGGGCTATAGACCTATAGGTCACCCCCGGGCATCCCCAGCCACCCCCAGGCACCCCCGGGCACGCCAGGGCACGCCCGGGCACCCGGGCACCCGGGCACCCGGACCCCCGGGCACCCCCGGGCACCCCCCAGGCACCCGGGCGTGCAGCGAAAATCGGCGGCCAACCTCACCCCCGGGCACCCCCGGGCACCCGGGCGTGCGGCGAAAATCGGCGGCAAACCTATAACCTCACCATATGAATCCGCTAGGACCCCTACAGATATGGAGGCTGGTGGCGGGGGGAGGGATCAGCAATAACTATTCTTCAGAAGTGGCGGCCCACAAACCCGAGGATGAGGAGGCACGCCGTTCCTCCCTCCATCTGTCCCTCCGTTCCCCCCCTCCCCCCCGTCGAGTTCGGAGCACGCGTGCGACTCCCGAGCTCCACATTGCGCTGCTGTCTCCACCGCGTCTGGCCGTCAGACTGCTTGCTCACCCGTGGGCTCACGAGCGGCGAACGCATCCGGATCCTCACCCTCCTGGCTGGACTCCAGGGCGCGATCCCGCGGATGCGCGGTCGCCCGGGTACGTTCTGGGCGGAGCATTCGCTGGAAATCACTCCGTGGCCCTGCCAGCAAGGCCGCGGATACGGATATGTTTTTCGCCCACGATTGGGGAAACCAGAAAATACCCATCCTGCTGCTCTGCGGACCTCCTCCGGGACCCGTTCTGACCAGGACTTCGAAGCGAATCCCGCGGAGGCGACGAGGGCCTCCCAGGTGGCCCGAAAAGGCGACCACGGGAAAAAATCGCAGCGGTGTGGGTACCTTGCCCTCCTCGCCCACGATGGGTCCCTCGCGCTTCCCTGCCCCCGCCCCTCCAGCAGGGCCCGCAGCATCTCTGGCCCCAGCGGGCGCCCCCACAGCGCTGTCGGCTGGGCTCGGGCAGCGGGGCTCCTCGGGGCAGCGCGCACGCATCACCGCCATCGTCATGACCAGCAACGTCAGCATCACCGTCACCATCATCGACCACCGCGATGGCAGTCGCCACCATCGCCATCGCCATCGCTGCCATCACCACGGCAATCTTCAGCAGGATCGCCACCATCACCATCGTCGGATCTCTCCCCATCCTCCCCTCCACCCCCGCCCGGAACCGCATCTGACTTCCATCATGCAATGACCTCACCCGCTCGGACTCGGACAGCAACCAGTGGACCCGACGACGCGGCCTTGGCTCGGGGTGGTCTGAACACCGCCGCGGTCAGGGCCCGGAGGGCGCCCGCAGTGTAAACCCTTTCACTCGTGAACGCTCGAATCGGCCACTCAGGGCTCCATCCAGGATCTGGCCTAGACCCTCCCGCTCCTCGCCCCGATCGCCCCCCCCCCCCCCGCACCGCCTCTCCCCGCGACGCCGCCGCGCACGGCCGCGGAGGCGTGGAGGCGTCCCTGTGCGGCCGAGGGGAGGGGGCTCCAGCGGTCACCTGATGGCCCACGTCCCCGCCTCCGCCTCCTCGGCGGGGTCCACGAACGGCCGCCTGATGGTCTCGATCATCAGCCGGCCGCACAGCGCGCAGTCGTCGGCGAGGATGGCGTCGAGCTCGTCCTCCACCTCCGCCAGCGAGGCGGCGGGCCTCGCCGACGAGGCGCCCGCGGCGGCGGCCTGGTGGCCGAGCCGGGCGGCCTCGAGCTCGAAGAGCCGCGCCGCCCGGCCGCTGGAGGCGAGCAGTGGCAGCACCATGTCTCGCAGGCAGGCCTCGTGGAAGCAGTGGCCTCGGCCAGGCAAGCGCGTTCCACTGCTCGCCAGGTCACTGCTCGCAAATGGCCTGGATCCGCCGCGGGGGATGCACGATATAATAGTATTACCTCGGGGCGAACGTGTTTTTTTTGCTGACGTCTGCGAGCAGGCACTTTTTGCGAGCAGTGGCACGCGCTCGTGGATGGGTGGCGGCATCGGAGCCCCGCCCCCACCAGCCATCGGCTCTCCTGGATCGAGGGGCGGCAGGGGCAGGGTCCGGGCTTAGGATACTCCAGATTTCGCCATAAAAGGGAGGGGGTCACAACCCTCACAGACGGGCAATTCCAGACCCCCCCCAAACAAGCCATGAAGGGCGGCTTTTTGCCCAGACCCACTGGAACCCTCCCAGACAGCTCAAATCTGACCCCATCCCAAATCAGACCACCCCCCCTTTTTATTGTGAAATCTGGGGTGCGTGATCGACGAATGCCGAACCCTACCCCCGCCGCCAGCCGAGTTGCCCGGCTCGCTGCTCGGCGAGGGGCAGGGTTCGGACGTCGCCGCCGCTGGCCGCAGGCGAAGGCGTAGAAGCGCTCGCTCATGGCGGGGGTGCCGCAGATCTCGCACACCGCGTCGTCCGGGATGGCGACCCACTGCTCCTGCAGAGGGCTTCTTAGAAACCAGCCTGGCTAAGAAGGCGGCGTATCAGAAGCCCCCCAGGGCCCTTCGAAGAAGGGCCCTGCCTTCTGAGAACCCCCCTCCCCGTCTTCCGAGATGCATACCTCCTCACGCAACCCCCCTGCGCACGCCGCCGAACAGTGCAGGGGAAGCAGAGCCAGTTGCACAAACATGAACTTTCGGAGCTCCGCGCGGGTTTTTCTGGGATCGACGCTGGATCCCCCCCTGTCTGGCGCGCGCGGGGCGAGCCAGGGACGGCGCCGGAGGCGCCGCCAGGGGTGCAGAGCGCCGGACCCAAGAGATCCGAGCAGAACTCCACAAGCTTATGGTTGTGCCGTTGATGCGGCGACAAGCGAAAGGGGGAAGTGAGAAGAAGAAGAAGAAGAAGGCCTTCTCAGAAGGTTCGGAAGTCCCCCAGACTTCTAAGAAGTTTTCTAACCCTTCCCCGAAGACAGAAAAAAACTGTTCGGAAGGCACGAGGGCTTCTAAGAAGTCCCTCCGCCTTCCGAGAAGGCCTCCTCTTCTCATTTCCCCCCCTCGCCCACCGCCGATTGTTGCTTCTTCGATCCTCCACGTGCTTCAGGTCCTCCTTGAACGCGTCCAGCGCCGTGCGGTGCTCGTCCATCTCCTGCCGCAGCGTCAGGATCTGGTCCTCGTAGGAGTCCAGGCACTCGTTGATGTCCTTCTGGAATGCGTCGATCGTCATGGCCTCGGGCACGAGGGGCAGCACGTCGCGCACCGTGAGCTCCTCGGACTCGTGGATGAGGTCGATGATCTTCTGCGCGTCGCCGTCCGCGGCCTGGTCGCGGGCGACGCGCAGCCAGAGCCGCTGCCGCATGTGCCGGCTCGCCGGCTCGCAGGCGCTGTGCTTGGCAAGGGCGACGTCGCCCCGCAGCAGCGCGCTGTCCACGGCCTCCTCGTGCATTCCCATGAGCCCGTAGAGCAGCGTCTTCGCGCGCGCCAGGTTGTACCCCTCGCACACGCGCAGCGCGAAAGCGGCGTCGAAGTAAGGGTTGTCCCTCTGCTCCTTCAGGAACCTCGGGGGGAGCAGGAGGAGGAGCGGACGAGGAGCAGGTGCGAGGAGGATAGGACGAGGAGGAGGAGGATAAGAGGATAACGCACTGCCTTGGCTGTCACCGCGCAGGTCAAGCTAGCGCTGGGTGAGCACATCAGACTGGGGCCAAGGATGCCCCTCATGCCAGCAGCAGAAAACGCCCCCGACCCCACCCAGGGATCACGGAGCGGGCACACAGGCACAGCCCAAAAGCGGGCGTGGCGAGAAAGCGCCAGGAACGCAGGTCAAGGCTGGGCCTCCATAGGCCGTAGCCGTAACCGAAGCGTTTCAAGGTCAGAGGCCTGCAGGGGCCTGGGGGTTCGGAGGGTCCGATTTCCAGGCCTCCCCTCGTCAGCAGGGTGCCGACCTCTCAAACATAAAATCCTGTTACGCGCCGCCCTATCTGACATCTCATGGAATTCAGGCGGGCGGCAATCGACAAGGAGGTGGCTCGCCACCCCAGTGGTGTAGAAGCCACATTTAATACGTAGGACCACATGCCCTGGCGCAACCCAGCGCCTGTGCCCTCGCGCCGCTTCGGGCGGCACGATGCCGCAAGGCGGCATGGGGGCGGCAGGTACCGTGATCGCGCTCATGGAGGGCCTAGGGTTTCGCCTGTCTTGCCTTGGGCGCTTCGCCGCGGGCAGGGAGCGTCCATCCTCGACTTCCTGGACAGCACGATCCTGCTGCTCCTGGGCGGGCGACCACACCAGGGTCACGGGGTCAAAGGTAACACGCCTCCGCACATTGCGACCATCGCCAGACGAGCTGAACGAGCTAGGACGACACGTCGACCGACGCAACTCCGACGCATCGACGTCGACAAACGGGCGAGGGGCACCAGCAGGGAGGCTACCCGTGCTCCTCTCAGGGATGACAGCCTCCTCGCGCAGGGGGGAAGAGCCGCCATCTTCATCACCAGCTGGGCCGCTGAGCACCTTGACCACGGCTTCCCGTTCGCCAGGCGACGGGGAGGCCGCAGAAGATGGCTCAGCAGCCTGCTGCTGCATGGCGCCAGACGGGGCCGAGACGCGACCTTGCCCCTGCGAGTGAGGAAGCTGCGATGCCACGAGCCCGAGCGTACCCTCCGAAGCCCGCAGGCGAGCAGGGCAGGAGAGGGGGGAGAGACGACGGACTCCATCGATGGTCTTGGCCCCACACTTACAGAAGGCGCACCTGTACATACTTCGCCGTGGAATCATCTGGAAGACGCGCCGCAAGTGGTCTGGCATTTCCACACTGGGTCCCAGCCCAGGGGCAGGGGAGCGGCGTCGTCTCCGCTGCACGAGGGCAAGTGGGGGCCCGACCCGTTTCCCGACACAGGGACAAAGCCTTCACCATCCAGCGAAGGCTGGACACATAATGCTTGTGAGCAGCAGCCATGGCCTGCCGAGCGGGACGCGAAGCACAATGAAGATCGCGCCCAGAGATGGCCGCAAGGTCGGCCCAGCGATTGCCTCCAGCTACCTCGCTCGCGCCGCGCTGGTGACCCCTGCAAAGTTCAAACGACACGCCAGCGTGGAGGCCCCCGAGGTCTTCGATCTTGCCCCAGATGGCCTCCCAAGATTATGTCGACGGGGAACCAAACGCCAACTAGGGCCTTTGTCGAGCCCATCGGGGAGCCCCTTTTAAATTCGGTTATTATAATAACCGGAGGGGCACAAGCTAAAGGGGCTTGGAGGGCGGCGTGCATTCCAGCTCTCGGTGAGGACTGAACGACACCAGGTAGCGCTACATACACTGCACATGTGATGTCTCCATCTCTTCGTTCTGATGACTGAGCAAAACCCCACCCAGCTCTGGCGGACTCTGGCCAGTACCAAATACGGCGACACGCTCCATCAGTGTAGATCCTTCCCGGGATTCCCTCTGGACTTCCGTAGAGGACATGCCACCTCCCCGAGTTGTCTCTAGCAGGTAGCTCAGGAAAACCTGACCGCCCGATAAGTCCGCGATCCCAAAACCAAGACCAAACTTCACATGCAGAGAACGCTCTGCGGTCTACCCGATATGTATGTTCGCGACGGGCAACATCAAGAGCTGGACACTCCCACAAAATGCGGTGCATGGTGCAGGAACTGTTTGCACACAGTCGACACTGGGCGTCGTCCGCGTACCCGAACTGGTGGAGACGCGCAGGCGTCCACATGCCACCAGTGACGAACGCTCGCAGCAGTCCTGCCTCCCTCAGGAGACCAGTTCCTAGCGCGCTGCGTGCCCTGGGAGCCCCGCTGCGGGCCTGGTTCACTAGGTTGGTCGGAGACGATGTCTTCTGTGGTTTCATCGGGGGGGGGGGGGGGCTCTCGTCCCAAGATCTCGGCAATCGGTTCCAGCCAATATCCCGCGGGCCCTTCGGGTTTTGTTGGCTCGCACGAGCCATCATGCCGACTGGCCCACTGGGCCCGCAGCCTTCGCGCGGCCGATTCCTTGGCAACCGCTAATATCGTAGATGGGGCTTCCTTCCGAAAACCCAAAACATCACCCACATCAGTGCGCGCCAGATGCCCAGAGGAGAAAAGCCATCCCAGGTCACGAATAACCAACAAGGTAGCACCCGCAGGTCCAGCGACCCTGGTCCAGGATTTGGGATGATTGTATACAACCTGGATCAGTTCAGCCCATGCCCGTTGCAGAACATCGCCAGGCACTGCGCGGTCTCGATAAAGGAGAGACCATCGGTAGACGGGAGCGCACCACGCCATGGCCTGGAGGGTCAGAGTGCTGGTGTCCCTGTAGGCAGGAGGTGGCCCAAGCCGAGGCAGCTGCCCCTGGTGCATGCCAGGAGTTTCGAAGAATACGTCTCGTTCTAGCCACCGGCCGCGGGGGGGGGGCCGCGCGCCCTCACTCCGTAGGCCATGGCTGGCGGCATGCCCTGGCGCACAAAACGCGCAGCCAACTTGCCAACACGACGCGCCGATCGGAACCTTGGCACCCGACGACCGACAGCGCACACTCTCGACCGCAGCTCGGTGTACCGAAGGGGCGCCCTGAGGAAATATCAATACCCAAGACTTCGAGGGCGCTGCAATAGGTGTACCCCAAGGATCGGACCATTCTGCGCACCCGACGCCCAGGTTGAGGGTTGCTGGACATGACCTTCACCTTGTTCCGAGCCGCAGGCAAGCCCGGACCATCCAGAACGCCCACAAGCATCCTCAACATCTAGGGGGAACATCATGGAGCTTCTGCAAAGAGCCCGAGACACCCAGGGTAACATCGTCTGCGCACAAGTCGATTGTGCGTGCTATGCTGGCCGTGTGCTTATATGGTGCGTCAAAGGGCGCGAGCATGATACACTGCAAGGCGAACATGGCGAAACCGCATCCTGGCAACACTCCATGCCGAGCCCAAGTAACATCAGAAAAACTGCTATCCCAGACCAGCCGACGGGCGCCAGAGTACATTCGCAAGGCCATGAGAAGTAAGGTTCCTGGGAACCCGTGAACCACCCCAGCCTGCATAAGCTTACCCCACGGAACCTCATCGAAACACATCCCGATGTCAACAATGGCGCGGAGTGGCGCATGTCGGCTGGAGTCGGAGCCTCGCCCTCCGGCCTCGGCATCATCGTGGACGAGTAACCCGGCAGCAACGTCCGTGGTCGATTTCTGGGCGCGAAGGACCAGGTAGGCCCCATCGAGTTGCAAGGCCCAGGCCCGAACCCAGGTCATCCTAGCTTTCGCCCAGATCCGGCACACCGACGGCAGCAAGGCAATCGGCCTATAGCCCCCCGGGGGCTTCGCCCAGAGAACAAGATGGACGTTCCTGACTATATCGGGCCAATTCCCAAACACTTCACAATGGTAATGCAAACACCCCCGGGAAAGATAAGGTTTCGTTTGTCAACGATGCACAGTGCCGATGCCGAAATCGGTCTGCACCGACCGCGGTGCGACGTTGAAATTGGAGTGCAGCGGCACGTAGCTCAGCAATTCTAAGGGGCGGCAACCTAGGACCGTGGCCGCGTAGGTGGCGCATTTCATCCACAATGCCGTCCGAGATGGTTTCGCCATGACTTCATCCAAGAAACGTCGTCCAGTGGTTCATCACACGCATTCCAAACTTGGGCCCAGGATTGCCGTTGGGCCTGAACGACGTCGCCTGGAAAGCTGGTGGGCCCCAAAGCCCCATCGACCTGGGATAAGCACCACCCGCGCGGCTTAGTCCATCGGCGAACTGGCCCAGGTTGTGTGTCCAACTTTGCACGGAGCCAGGCAGTAAAAGATTAGGATCTAGAGCGCGCACAAGTAGACGCTCTTCTTTAGCGGCCAGACGCCCAAGATAGTCCTCCACGAACTGAAAGAGGTGTCCCTCGGCGCCCACGGGAGAGATCACCACCTGTTGGATCAGGTAGACGACGATATCACAAATCGCAGGGTGCACGTGTTTTCGCATCCTGCCATGTCGGCGGCCTCCTGACAGAAAATCACAGGAAGCCCCAAGCCCGAGACTCGTTAAGGGACCCATTTCGAGCAATGCTGATGTCATGAACACGAAGCTGCAGAATACTTATAGCTCTGGAAGCCTGGGCCCCTGAAGGCTGGCATCTGGCCAACGCCCCCCCAGAGGTCGACTTGCGATAGCGAGGCCTACGAGAGCGTCCGACCACACGGTCATGCCCTCCTTCGGGGGGCTGAAAAAGTGGCGCAAGCTCAGCTTCGGCTCCATCATATAAGGCTCGGCTGAGCTGGTCGAGTCGATATCTATGGTCACCGTGTTGACCCAGACGGTGCACCGAATCCGCTGCCATGAGATCGGTCCAAGGCATGTCAGGCTGACCTCTGGAAATATCAAAACTCAATTCACCGTCGTCGTCATCATCGGTAGTCTGGAGCTTGGCCTTCATCTGTACAGGGAATGGTCCAGGGCCTGATAGCACCGTGACCGCATGTGACCGCACCCCTCCAAGAATGGAGGTCATCACCGCGTAGTGGTTCCTGGGAGGAAAATCCGCAAGTGTGCCTGGTGCGGTGCTGGAAGACGCGATGCTGTCACTGGCCATCCAGTAGTCAAGGAGGCTGCGCTTTCCTGATTTCGGGTCGCGATAAGTACCTTCCGTGGGAACAATGAGCCTTGCCTGCAAACGATCACACTGTCCTGAATCACTTAGGCGTTGAGGAGAGACGTTCCAACCCCCTCCAAAGCAATGCGGCAGCTTGCAGCATGACAACGCGGTTCCAATTACCCTCAGTTTGTCAGCGCTGCCCCCCCCCCCATTGGCGCCCTTGTTCCAGGTAGGCGGGCCCGACCAGGAAACCATGACGAGGCCCCGCATGTATACGCACAAAGACAGCAAATGCTGGGACAGTGACGTGACCAGCAGAATGACCTGGTACCGATGGGCCAGTGTGACTAGGCACGAAGATCCCCACTCCTCCACTGCCAAGACTATCGCGACGGTCGCTAGGCACTGCAGGGGTCACGACAGGCTTCCAACCATTCACACTTGCCCACTCCAGGGCCCGCAAGTACCGATCTCCACGCAGCTTGTGCTCTTGAATGAGAGCAATGGCATTACGTGGCCCATCCTGTAGGAGAGCCTTCGCTTGCGGCCAGCCACTAGATTTGAATCTGATGACACGGACATCCGTCTTCTTTGACGCCGTCTTGGGAGCCCGCCTCCACGGGCGGTTCGAGGGCCGCTAAGAAACTGCAGGGGCCTCCGCGGGCACTGAGTGGACCATCCGAGCACGTTTCCGAGGCCGCGAAGACGGCGGGCAGTCGGACGAGTGCATATGCAAAGCCGCACTAGATTCATGTGCAGGCGAGGTAGCACAAGATGCCGTCGCCTGCGCGGCGCGACCCCCATCCGCATCATGCGCAAGTCGACGAAGGCAAACACTGCCGGCAGCATCTCCACACGGGCGCCCCGCTGGGGCAGCAGACTGAGCAGGAAGCCAACGATCTTCACCACCACGCTGGACCACACAAAGCGGCCCTGACGAGCTAGCGACATGAAACTGGAAATCCGCCTGCTGCGCGGGCAAGTTGCACGCGCACGATATCCCCCTCGCGCCATCGACGTCGAGAAGGCACGAGATCGATCTCACTGCTACCCGATCCCAGTTCAGGGCGGCCCAAGCCCCGAGCAGATCGCAGCGCCGCTTCTCAATGGCCTTCGCGCCCCGAAGAACCGTCGCCGCACCGCCATTGACCTGAATGAAGGCGACGTGATGATCCATACCTACATCCACATGATCACCAGCAGGATCGGACGCTGGCACTTGGTGACCAGAGTGGGCACCGCACTCCCCAGGCGCGACGCCTTGGGCGTCGCCAGTGTGGCCACGAAGTGCCGCAATTATATTCGTCGCAGCGCCAAAAACGCGCGTCGCTCCGCCAATCATGAAGTCAGCAAAAGGTTGGCCAGACATCTCACTGTCAAGGTGCAATCGGGTGTCCCGAAGCGCGCGAAGACGCTGCACAATCATGCCGCACCACCGTTGGCGGTCATCCAAGTAGATAGTCCGAAAACGTTTCAAATGGCGGCGAAGATGAGATGCATGTTGAAACCACGCGTAGTGACAGATGCACTCCGCCAACCCCTTTTGCAGGGCACCAGTAGGAGCTACCCTGTTGAGACCATCGTGCTTTCGCGTGCATAATTCCACGCGGGGAACGCACCAGAAACCCCAGTCCCCGTGAGCCACGATGCCATCCCAGGTGATGACGTCAGCGTACCAGTGGCCCACGAAGGTCTCCACGTGGTCAGTGAGCTCCTCCTCTTCTGGCGTATTCGGCAGCACATCAGGTGCGCAAGTAGGCTGGACCACAGGGGAAGCTGAGGCACAATCACCATCGAAACGAACACCATTATGCCGATACCTGCTGGGCCCAACGAGCGCAGCCTCTGATTCGCCATCAGAGCGCCGCGTGACCAAAACCGCTGGGATAATATATTATGAACACGGCCGTGCCGCTGAGCCGCCATCAGCTGACACTGGCGCAATCACTCCGTTGGAAATAAGCATGCCACAAGCACCACCTGAGTCGCCATCAGGCCCGTGTGTATTCAACACTGCAGCACAGCCTGAACCAATGTGCATGGAAGAGGCGCCTTCCACAGCTGCTCGGCACACACCAAGCCTGCGAAGACCAGGCACTAAGGAAGACACTTCGCCACAACTAATCTGGGATGTTTGCAGCTGGGGAAGCACCTGTTGCTGCCGCTGTCGCTGCAGACTCTGAACCAGGTGTTGCAGTTGAACTGGCTGTGGCGGAACCACCCATGGACATGGCCAGGCCTTCGTGGCGCCACGCTGCGCTTGTGCTCCTGGAAGGCCTTGTGGAGCTCCAGCAGGTGGATCCCGATGCTGTTGAGGGCCGTGAAGGTCTTACCTGCCTGGACGGCTGCTGGCGCGGCAGCCACCAGCGCTTGAAGGCGCCCCAAAGCCTGATCGACGTCATGAACTCCGTCGGGGCCAGCCTGCGGAATGGTGGCCGCCATGACCGCTGCTCGGGCCGCAGCCACTTCGAGGCGGATCGCTGCCAGCTCATCAGTGAACGTCGCGAGCGCCGCCTGCTTGTCGGCCAACTGCTGCTGGAGAGCTTTGACTTCGGCGTCGGCCCTCCCGTGCTCACGCAGCTTGGCGGTATGCCTGTCAAGCGCTCTGCGTAGGAGGTCGTCTGGCGTGCGGCTGGCGCGCTCGACCTCCTCCGCTTCAGCCAACTGCCTCTTGGCGGTGATGATGAGCTCGCTGGTGTCGTCCAGCTGGAGGCGTCGCAGGGCCTGCAGTGCCTCCCGTGTCCGCGCCACGGAATCCACCTCCTCTGGGGCCGATCCGACTGAGGCAGCATCCCGACCGCCTCCGCTGGCAGCACGTCGCGCCGCGCCTGCGGACGACGACTGCCTGGGGCCCTGTCCTGCTGGTGCACGCCCGCCTCCGTCTGGATCTGGCCGCCCTTGCCGATCGCGACCGCAGCGATGGCAACGGTCGTTGCCAGCAAAATTGCGCTGGAAACCACACTGCCTCGTCGCGGTGCACGCCCATCGCCCCTTGGGCGGGCCGCGGGACTCCCCGTGGTGTTGACGGAGGACGTGGGCGGCGCGGTGGAGGCGCAGGAGCAGGCGAACCTGCCCGCGCTTCCTGCGCAGCCTCCGATGCCACCCTGGTGATGGCTGCCTCCAGCGCTTGGAGGAGGCAGCGAGGGAGGAGGCCGCGGCACCCGCCGCCTCCGTGCCGCCGCTGCAGGCCGCGCAACGCGGCGGTCGCGCCAGGCGCCTGGCGGGGCCTGGGGCTGGGGGCTCCCAATGGCTGGCGCGCCCCGCACCCCCGCGGGCAAAACAGCTGCAGGGCGCGATGGGGGCCAGCTAGGAGCCACCTAAAGGAGGATAGGAGGAGGAGGAGGAGGAGGAGGAGGAGGAAGAGGAGGAGAAGGAGGAGGAGGAGGAGGAAGAGGAGCCGCAGCAGCAGAACCAGGAGGAGCGGGAGCGAGGTGAGAAGCATGAGAGAGGGGGCAGGAGCAAGAGCACGAGGAAGCCTCCCAGAATTCAAAGGGCCCCCTCCCCAAGACTACTTTTCCGTCCCGGGTTGCTGCTTGACGGTCCAGTGGCGCAGACAGGGTTCCCAGACGAAGGGTGCTAAGAGAAAGGACAGTGCTGCTTTGGGTAACAAGGAATTGGAGGTCTGAGTTATCCCTTCGTAAATATAAGGAACGGGGGATTCTGGGAGTCCCCTTGGGGGGGTCCGATTTGAAGCCTCTAGAAACCTTCACAAATTGATCGGATCGTAATCCCGATTAAACGAATCTCATTCTAATCCTTCACAAAAGAAACCCATCAGAGCCCTCTACAAAAAGAATCACATTGAGTCGTCGTCGTCGGCGTCGTCGTCGCCTTCCTCGTCGTCGCCTTCCTCGTCGTCGTCCTCGTCGTCTTCGTCCTCCTCGTCCTCGTCATCGTCCTCGTCCTCCTCGTCGTCCTCGTCCTCGTCGTCGTCCTCGTCCTCCTCCTTCTCCTCCTCCTCAAGCTCCTCCTCCTCCTCCTCCTCCTCCTCCTCCTCCTCCTCCTCCTCCTCGTCGTCGTCGTCGTCGTCGTCGTCGTCGTCCTCGTCGCCGCGTCCGCATTTTGCCCGTGAGCCTCAGCAAGACCTCCTCCGCGCCCGCCTCCGCCGCGCCGGCCCTGTCGGGCGGGGGCGCGCGGGCGGCCGCCTGCTCCGCGTACAGCACCACGAGCGCGTTCAGCACGCCGCCGGGGGACGCCCAGCCCCCGTGCGCCTCGCGGGGGTGGCTGCGTGCCAGGAGGGCGCTGCTGCTGACTTCCTCCCTCCCTCCCCAAGGGTCCCAAAAGCCGGCGGGAAAATCCTCCGGACACCGTGCCTGCGGCACGAACCCCCTCCCCATCGCAGGCCGCGGGCGCTGAGCCCGCGGCGGGCGGCACGGTTGCCGGCTCCGTCAGCTGGGCGGCAGCGCCAACTTCCGGGATGCACGAGCGGCGGGGCGGCCTGGGACGCACCAGGGCATGCCAGAACAAGGTGCCTCTGCTGGAGACGCACGTCCGACCCGAACGCGTGTGCAACGGCTTGCAGCAGATCCTTTCCCGAACGGGGTGGCCAGAGCACGCCCGCCGGGGACCTCATGCCGCAAGGTTCCTTCGAGCGCGCGCGTCGCCCTGGCGTGGCCGACGCACACCTGGTATACATAAGTCTGCTCGGGTCGCTGCTGCTGCTGCGGCAGTCGGACCTCCTCGGGAGCGAGGCCGCGGCCCCCGCACCCCCCTCCACGGCTGGGAGGGGGCGGGGCTCCTTCCGGAAGCGGCTCGATCCGCCCGCGGGGGCCGTCGACAGAAACGGCCTCCGCGGGCATGTGCTCGGGTGGTGCCGATCCTCCCTCCCTCCTCTTCCTCCTCATGGGGGAGGGACAGGCATGCCCGCCGACCACTGAGCGATGCCGCCCTCCCCCGTCCGCCCCTTGGGCACCAGGGTCGAGGCATCGAGAACCCGCCCCGAACTGATCCCTGAAGTGGCCAAGCCCAAGGCTGTGACAGTCTTGAGGGTGGGAGGGGATCCCGAGGATCGGCGCGAGGTAGGAAGATGTCAGCCCCAGGGGCTGGGACATGCTTCGGCTTGGAGGGCGGCCGAGGGCAGGGAGCCCCCACGAGGACGCCCATTCTCGCCCAGCCACCAAGTTCGAGAGCGTCTGCTGCATCCTGGGGGGGGGGGTCGCCAGCGGGGGTCCTGAGGGGCGGGGGTCCAGCCTTAGGGGTCGGCGGCACCGGCTGCAAGGCCTTCGCAACAGCATGCAAAGCAGATGCGCGGAGAGGGACACTAAGTCCAGCCCCTGGTCCGGCATGTGGGGAGAAGGAGGAGGAGGAGGAGGAGGAGGACGAGGACACCTCCTCCTCCTCCTCCTCCTCCTCCTCCTCCTCCTCCTCCTCCTCCTCCTCCTCAGGCTGTGAACCGCGAGCTTGGTCAAGTGGCACTCGACGCAGATATGCATGCTCGACAATGCGGTGATGCCCTGTATCTACATGTACACAACGCTGTGAGGCCGATTGCAGAAGAGTTTTTTAAGGCCCAACCTAAGCGGGTGTCGCGTCCAGAGGACACCTCAGCGGCCTTGTCGAGGCGTATTGAGCTGCGCTCTCAGTTAAGGGGGCTTAGAGGCTCCGCTCCTTCCTTGCCCCTTCCCCCTCCTCTGCCCTCTGTCTCTTCCTCTTCGTTGTTGCCCCTGCTCCCGCATGTCGACGGAGGCAGATTGATTTGCGTGTGCCTTGCCTTCGCCCAGGTCTTCTGGGACCACAGCAAGCTTTCTAAGCACATCACGCTTTGTAGGCGCGCCGACAGAGACGTCAGGAGGCTCACGAGGCGCGACAGAAACCGTGCGATTGGGCTGCGGGTGTCCGAGCTTGAAGACTCTTGGGACCAGAGGAATTTGTATGACTCTTGGGTGCTCACTCGAAAGCTGAGTGGTAAGGCCCTGGGCCCCAAGCTACGTCTTTTTTCGTTGCCTCGCATGTATCTTGATTGCGAAACTTGGTCTGACTACTTAAGTCAGGCTGGCGGGCATGGGGGGTTTTCCGCTTGCGCCCCCAAGTACGACGAAGAATTAGATCGCCGTCTGTCCCGTGACCCGAACGAGGACGACTGGTCAGAAGTCATCAGCGAGACGAAGGAGGCGTATGGCAAAGTGTCGGGTATGTTTAGGAAAGTGAAACTTCGCCGTACGCCTCCGTCCTGGGCCTTCCCTGCTGGAGTGTGGAGAATGTTGTTTTGGCCCCAGGAATTTAAATCTGGAGTTAGAGCAGGTCTGGGTCAGACGAGTGAGAGCTGGGACTTTGGACAGATCAGGTACTGTCTATGTATGAGTATAGTGGATGTGCGTTTCCATGTAGAGACTCCCCTGATATGGCATTGTAGCCAGGCTTTCACCCTGAGTGAGGGCAACGGCAAGATAGACTGTGCAGGGCTTCGTCTAGCTCATAGCTTAGATCCGTTTGGGAAGATATATTATTCGTACCTGTGGAAGACCAACCCCTCTCTGTCCTACGAAGCTTCTCGGCATTATGCTTACGGCTACTTAAAGAATCGTCGTCGTGAGGGGGCGATCCTTGTGCAAGACTTATGCCAAGAGCGTCTTAGGTCCTCGGGGCTGAGTTACAACACCAACTTCTACGATGCCACCAATGCTTTCCATAGTGTTTCGCACGACATGCTGATGATGTTCATTCGCTTGTAGTCTGACTCGATTTCTGCACGGCTGTTTTCACAAAGATTGATGCACGGTCATGTCAGCCTCGAGTGCGTCGACGGGGTCCTGGACATGGGTATTGGATCGGGCATTCTTCCTGGGGATACGATAGCTTGTTTGTGGTTCCTGGGCCCTTACCATTGGTCTGCCGACGGGATTATTAGTACTGATAGTCCTGGGCTTAGTGTCACGCTCCCCTGGTTGAAGCACTGTCTGGCCGATGATGTGCACGATCGCGTGCGTCTCTGTTCCTGGTCGGATAGACCGATCGATATTTCGCTCACGAGTTTCGCTGATGATCTGGCGAGAACGCAGCTTGTGCGATCGCTGGAAGGTCTGATTAGGTTAAACAAACATAACACTGCCCTGCTGCAAGACAGACTAAGTATCGTGAGCGCCCAGGCGAATTCGAGCAAGCAAGAGAGCCTGGTGCACCTGTGCGGCCGTGGTGCCACCGCCGCCAAGAGGAGGCTTTTCGGAGGCAGGTACACGGAGAAGGGGGAGTGGAGGCTGAGGGCTGGGGAAGTTATGCCTGGCAAGGCCTTGCGCTGCTGCAGGTATCTAGGCCCTTTTCTTCAGGCAGATGGCAGCTCTCTGAGTGAAGTCCCACGGAGAATTTCGAAAGCTCGTACCAGCTATCACGATCTGCAGCAATTCTGGCAACACTGTACCAACAGGAGGTGGAAAGGGATAGTGTTTCGCTCTGTAGTTGAAGGGGCTTTATCTTCTGGCTTGCCTGCCTTGGCACTGCTCAGCGACAGCGTGCACAAGTTAGATAGTGCACAAGCGAGCATGGCTCGTCGGCTTCTTCGGGGTGCCGCAAGTGGGAAGGAGACGGATGAGGAGGGAGACATCGCCTTTCACGCGATGACGAATTCAAGAGTTCTGCGCATTTTGAGGATGGTGCCTGTATCTATGACTTTGAGAATGCAGAGAATTAAGTGGTGGCAAGATGTGGTGAGAAGACCGCTGCGCAACCTCCAGCTCTTAGGAACTATGTTCGGTGTTAGTACGTGGGAGGAGCAGGAGGTCAGGTTTGTGGACAGAGAGGGCTTTAGAATCGGACCAGAGTATGAATGGTGGAAGCAGTTTTTGGAGGATGTGGGAGAGCTTTTTCGTGTAGGTGAATGTTTCGAGTTACTTGCTCGTGTTCGGGAGCGCCCAGTGTCGCTATTATGCGAAGAAGAGGTTCGACATGCCTTCCTCAGTGTTGACCCTCGCGTGCAGGCGAGCGAGTACCTAGGTCAGCAGATACCCCATTCCGCCTCCCTTGGGTTCTCCCCCCCTCCCCTCCCCCTCATCCTCCCCCTCCTCCCCCTGGGTTCGTGTGTGGCATCCATATGGGGGTGGAGGGGAGTGTCTGCGATGCTGCGTTCTCTACCAGGCGTCAGCTCCTCCTTCATCAGTCTAACTCGAAGCTTCCATATCATGGTTATCGAGTATTGGCTAGGGTGGTTACTGTTTCTAACGCGTGTATGCTCTGTGGCAACATGTATTCGACTAAGCGTATAGCTAGCGAGCACCTGATCAGAAGTCTAGTGAATCGTTCTTGCCCCAGGTCTAGAGGTTCGGCTGTAGTCTTCGAACACAAACATTATCCCCCCTTCTCCTGCGAGCTGTGCGAGATTTCGTTCGACAACTATACTGAAGCTCAGTGGCACCTGAGACAACACCTTCCCCTGGTTGATCAAATGCTTGAGCTCTAGCGGTATCCCTGTTGTTTTTGGTGCATTTCTTGTGGAGAGCAGTCGTGTGAGACGCGTTCTAGTCTCTGTGCGTCTGCAACTGATGTACCCGCCTAGAGTGATAGTATTCCCGCCGTCGCTGTTCCAGGCTCTGCTGGTCCTCATTTCTTCCCGTCGTTCTTTGTCCTCCCCAAGTGCACGTTCAGCGGATGGCGGCTCAGCAGCGGTCCAATCTCTTCGGCAAAGTCGGCGAGAAACCCGCCGTGGCCGCAGGGCAGGACACTGGCATCCAGGCGCGCAAGAAGTTCGCACTGTGGAAAAAGAAGGCCGATCTGCTCAGAAGTTTGGCGTCATCAATGCCCAGAGGTACCGCCTGCCTGTGGAGGCGTGCAAGTTCCAGTTCACGCTCAAAGTTGCCGTCCCGATCTATGGTGCCATGAAGCAAACCCATGTTCAAGTATGCATCCCTCGTGTGTAAGGCAGAAAAGGGCACGGTTTTGGCGCCTCAGACAGCTTCGTGTTCTCAGGAGTTGTTCTTGTGCTGACTGCCCGTGCAAGTGATCTCTAGCAGGCTTCTCAAGAGTTAGATAATTGTGTGCCCTGCAGCCTTCTGTCCCAGCTCCTCGTCTTGCTCTTTCGTACTGTTGATGCTACTGTTTTTTTTTCTGGTCCCAGGCCTGCTGGCAACTCGTGCTCGTGGGTCTAGCGTTGTTTTCCCCAAAGCAGAGCGTATGAGCAGCAGCAGTCTGGGAGAGTGCACGGCCGTGCGCCGACGTCCGCCGAGAGGCGCCGTCGCTGGCGCCCTCCTGCCGAGGAGTGCCGAGTTCTCGCAGTGAGGGGGATACCCCAAGTTTCTCCCAAGACCGTCGGAGCCTCGGTCTCAGCGGAGCCTTACCTTACCTTACCTCCTCCTCCTCCTCCTCCTCCTCCTCCTCCTCCTCCTCCTCCTCCTCCTCCTCCTCCTCCTCCTCCTCCTCCTCCTCCTCCTCCTCCTCCTCCTCCTCCTCCTCCTGCCCGAGAGCGCCCTCCTAGAGGCGAATAGCCCCCGGTGCGCTCACGAAGCGCCCACGGCCGGCGACTGCACGAAAGCCTCGCTGAGAGTCCAGCCAGCACACGGGCAGCCCGCGAGGCGCCCACGGGAGAGGGCGACCCGGCGAGCACTTCTCGGAGCGCCCCGCCGGCGCGCGCGGCGCCCACCGGGCACCCGCGAGGCGGCGACGAGGCGGCGACCCGGCAGGCGCCCGAGGAGCACACGGGCGGCGAGCGGGTGAAAAAACAGAAAAGAAAAATAACAAAAGAACGACTAACAAATAAAAAACAAAAGACTAACAAAACAGACTAACAAAAGACTAACAAAAGACTTACACATACTTAAAAAGACTAACATGAAAAGTAAAAAAAAACTAAAAAAAGACTAACAAACAAAAAACGATGGTTTATGAGAGGGGAAGGAGGGGAAAGAGGGAGGTCCGAATGCAAGCACTGCTGGGGGAGAGAGGGGCGTGCCCAACTCAGACTCCACATGTGGCAAGATCCACGGGTTCGCCCCAGACGAGCCTGCACTGTGAAAGGCGCCCCTTCTGCGAGCTGCGTGTGGAACCTACAGTCGGCCCGTATCATGTGGATGCGCGATGAAGATGCAAGGGCCGTGGACGCTCATTTCGAAGCGTTTCGAGCGGAGCGCGGCAAACGACAGTGGCAAAGGATGGACCGAGGAGGCAAGGATGCAAGGGTACCCTTGGGAAGGATGCCCATCCTTGCTATGCGGGTTGACTGTATACCCTGGACGCCCCCCGAGAGCTATACGAGGCGAAGCCTAAGGACAGCCACGTGACTACAGGCGCACGGCCCCGCTCTGCTGGACGCCCCAGGAACGCACGAGAGCGTGGCGGCGCTTGCGCTGTGGCCAGCGCCCACGGAGATCTAGTCCGGGTACGTTTGAAGTCAACCCGTGTCATAAGGATGCGCGGTAAGGATGCAGGGGTGCTGGAGGCCCATGTGAACGTTCTCCGAACGAGGTTGGCTGGCGAAAGTCGCTAAGGATGGGCCGAAGGGGCAAGGATGCAAGGGTAGCCTTGGGAAGGTTGCCCATCCCGACTATGCGGGGTGACTGCACGCACTAGCATGGGGGAAACGGGTCCTGAGGGAAACGGGTCCTGGACCCCGGGGCCCTCCCCCCAGACGAGAGCTTCACCCTAAGCCGTTTCCTTACAGTCCCGGGCCCCGTGGAGGGCCCCGAGAGTCCGACAATGGCGACTAACCTCAGGACCCGTTTCCCTCAGGACCCGTTTCCCACATAGCGAGTTGAGCATAAGATCGGGCATGTCCTCCTTCAGGTGGATCTTGTATGAAAAATTACAAATGAAAAATTACAAATTCTCAAAACGAATCAGAAATAGTAAAAAAAAATCGTCCCCTGATTATTGTTTGATTAGCTTTCCACATTCCTCCTGTAGAGGGACATGTCCGACTTCAGGTTAGCACCGCACTCTACTGGAGCTCCCAGGAGCTCACCAAAAGTGCCGACGGCTGCGCACATGGCCGCGCCCCGTGGAGGCGAGGCCCCCTCTGGACCCTCTGCAGGCCCCCACGCTCCGCTGGACACCTCCCAGGGACCGACCAGCGTGGCGACCGCTGTGTAGCCGGCAGCGCCCAGAGCGGCGACAGCGAGAGAGGAGCTTGGGACGCACAAGGACATACTAGTACTATAGCATGCCCTCCCTGAAGGCGTGCGTCCGACCCGAGCATCTAGTATACCCGTCTTGTCGTAAACCGTTTCCCGAGCGGTGTGGCCAGAAAGCGCCCGCCACGACGCAGATACTGCAAGATTTCTCGGTGCGCGCGTCGCCCCTGAGGGGGCGACGCACACCTAGCATTAGTATGTTGGGCGGACGCCGAGAGCTTCTCGACCCGGGCCGAGCGGAGCAGGCGCCAGCGCGGCACGCGCGGCGCCCGGGCCCGCCAGCGGCACTAGGCTGTCCTGCACGGCGGCCAGCAGGCGCTGCGTCTTCGCCGAGTTGCGCTCGAACTTGCGGAGCAGCGCCGCCCGCAGCCACTCTCGGGGCGCCGCGTCGCCGAGGGGAAACACCGCGCGCCCGGCGGCGAACAGTGGCATCTCGAGCCTCTCGTCGCCCTCGACCGCCACTCGCCACGCCCTCGGCGCGGCGGGCGCCCCTTTCGCGGCGGCCCCGCCGCGGAGCCGCGCCCCGGGCCCGAACACCGCGGCGCGCTTCAGCCCGGCGGCGCGGGCGGCGGCCACGAGCGAGCTGGACGCGGCCCAGTCCAGGCAGCACACGTGCAGCACCAGCGGCTCGAAGCGCAGCCAGACCGCGGGGCCGGCGGCGTCCAGCCCGGCGGCGGCCTCCAGCAGGCCGTCCACGCCCTCGGCCTCGTGCGAGACGCAGAGGCGCGACACCGGAGGCGCGCCGCTCCGCTTGGCAGGCGACTCGTCCCCGCGCCAGAGCATGGCCCGCCCCGCACACGACGAGGTCGTGAACATGTGCTCCAGCCCGTTCAGCGCGGCGCACACGGGCGCCACGCCGGCGTCCACGGCGCCCGCGCCGGACTTGTCCGGCTTGGAGAGGAAGTCCCGCTCGTCCGAGGCGGGGAGGTATCCGAAACCACCGCCTGGGGGATCGATCCTCGGGGCCGTCGGCAGGCGGCGGATATGGACATGTTCGGGCCCTGGGAGGGCCAAACACATCCACCTCCTGCCGACGCTCCCGAAGATCGTTCTCCCCCAGGTGATGATGATGATGATGATGATGATGATGATGATGATGATGATGATGATGATGATGATGATGATGATGATGATGATGATGATGATGATGATGATGATGATGATGATGATGATGATGATGATGATGAATAGATCCCCGCCTCGGAGCTTGATCCGCGCGAAGGCACCCAGCGCCTGCACGCCTTGGCGGCCCGCACAGGGGGGGGAAGGGGGGAAGGCTTCTTAGGAGGAGGCTGCTTCTTAGAAGGCGTCGGCCTTACATCTGTAGATGAGGCCCGCGCCTTCTGAGAAGCAGGGCTGCTTCTGAGAAGCCTTCCCCCCTCCCCCCCTGACCTCGGGGATGCACTGACACGGGTCAATCCAGACCCGGGTCACTCAGGCTTGGCATGTTCCTGCAAGATCCTGCAGGATCCTGCACCCAGGCCCGAGTCAATGCAACCCTGGCCCTGTAGGATCCTGCAAGACCCAGCGCTCTGACTGGCCCCCGCTTGCATTGAGACCCCCGTTTCTGGAGCCCCAATGAACCCCCTCCTTGCCATCGCTCGGACGTCCACTCCCTGTGTATTTTTAGACTTCGCGCGTGTATACTTATCGCCAGATGATCTCTAGGATGCGCAGAGCGCGCCAGGGGCGGCGCCGGAGGCGCCGCCTGGGGGGGGGGCCAGCGCGGATCCAAGAAATTCGCGCGGAGCGCCCAAAGCTTATGCTTATGGGGTCCTTCCTTCTTCGAGCCAAGTTCGGCTACACGCATGAGTGACCCTGGGTAAGAGTGACCTTGGGTGCGCGGCTTTGGGGGGGCCGCGGGGAGCCCAAATCCAGGCGCGCCAGCCGCTGCTACCGCTTCGCGTTCCGCCATCTGGGGGCCCATCTGCGTCCGAACCCAAAAGTCACTTCGGAGAAAGGCCACTCTTACGTCTAGTCGACCAAGTCTCTGGAGCACCGACTTGGACGCCCGAAATGGGTACGGAAAGAATGGGCACAATGCCCAACAGCAAATGTTGTCCCAAACCAACAGCGGCCGCTGTTGGGCAGGCGGCCTGCTGTCTCAAATGGGCACAGGCCGCGGCGGCGCGGACAGCGAGTCCTGTTCAAAATGAGCAGGAACTGCTGTTGGGCATTGTACCCATTCTTTCGGTACCCATTTCGTTCGTGCAGAACCGATCGGCCCCCCTCTGCGCGTGGCCGGGCACCAGCTGCACAGTCCGTCCCACAGCCACGCGCCGCAGCCGGTCGGCGCGCCGCGCGACCCGCGCGTGCGGAGAGGCCGCGGGCGCGCCACAGGAGCGACGGCGCCCCGCGAGGCATCGGCCCCCGCTGGGGTGATG
>CAUYUJ010001825.1:460884-465884 GCA_963575745.1 Prorocentrum cordatum
CTCCTCCTCCTCCTCCTCCTCCTCCTCCTCCCTCCTCCTCCTCCTCCTCCTCCTCCTCCTCCTCCTCCTCCTCTCCTCCCTCCTCCTCCCCTCCTCCTCCTCCTCCTCCTCTCCTCCTCCTCCTCCTCCTCCTCTCCTCCTCCTCCTCCTCCCTCCTCCTCCTCCTCCTCCTCCTCCTCCTCCTCCTCCTCCTCCTCCATCCTCCTCCCTCCTCCTCCTCCTCCTTCCTCTCCTCCCTCCTCCTCCCCCTCCTCCCTCCCTCCCTCCCTCCTCCCTCCCTCCCTCCCTCCCTCCCTCCCTCCTCCCTCCCTCCCTCCCTGGTCGCCGGAGTGACCTCTGGTGTGTTGCCCACCCTAGGCCATGCCTACGCCGGGGCGGCACCTAAAGGGGCGCACCGCTGCTGAGGCACATCCTGAGCCAAGGTGGGTCCGGAGGTGCGGCTCACGGGCGGCGGACATGTCCAAGTCCACGCCCTCGCGGTCTGGGCTTTGGGGCGCGGTCCCTTGCTACGCGGTCGTATGGATACGTTCCGCGCGGGGCATCGGCGGAAAACACCCTAGACCCATAAGGTCGCGGCCCAGGTGCCCAGCCCACGAGGCCGTCGCTATGGATATGTGTCCCGCCCACGAGCGACAGCGCGGAGGGTAGGAGGCGGGAGGAGGACGGATGGGAGCAGCACTCTGTGCAAAACGAGGACCCCGATTCGGAGATGGGTTGGGGGGGAGACGAAAGCAGAGGGCATCCGAGAAGAACCCTCCCTCCGTTGGAGGAGCAAACAGTTATACGCGGGGATCCCTATCATGTGCATCTCGTTTCTGGCAGGTTCCCTGTTCTGTGAATATCTGTGATGACCGAATATGACTGTGAGTGAGAGTGAGTGCGGCTGACTGGGTCTCCCCTTGGGTGCCCAAATGCCGAGCCAGCTACATTGCGGAAGCCATGGGGCTCTGAAATGAAAGCGTTTCGCTTGAGGCATCCCCGCAAATTGGCCGTGAACCGACACATGTCATACCCTGGTGGTGGCTGCCTCTTGGGACACCTAGCTCCGCCTCCTCCCCATCTTCCTCCTCCTCCAACTCCTCCTCCTCCTCCTCCTCCTCTTCCTCGTCCTCCTCCTCGTCCTCCTCCTCCTCCTTCTCCTCCTCATCCTGCTCCTCCTCCTTCTCCTCTTCCTCTTCCTCCTCCTCTTCCTCCTTTTCCTCCTCCTCCTCTTATCAGCATTATTGTTATTACTATTCTTAATAATATTAGTCCCATTCTTAGTATCATTATTATCAGTATTATGAGTATTCGTAAAAGATTATTGATACTATTATTATTAATTGTATTACTAGTATTAGTATCAAGAGTAGTAGTATTAGTAGTAGTAGTATTAGTAGTATCAGTATTAGTAGTGGTAGTAGTAACTGTATTACTAGTATTATTGGTATTATTATTGTCAGTATGAGTATTAGTAATATTATAATTAGTATTACAACTATTATTACTATCAGTATTAGTATTTCATGCGTAGTGTTATTATTTAAAATATTAGTATTACTAGTAGTAGTGGTAGTAGTAGTAGTAGTAGTAGTAGCATTAGTAGTATCATTACCATTAGTAATATTATTATTAGTAGTAGTACCAGTATCACTATTATTATTATGATTATTAGTAGTAGTACTACTTGTGTTATTAGTACTCGTGTCCGTCTTAGCGTACATCCTCGTATGTGTATTCTCATTGCTTCTTAATCGTATCATGAGTAGTATTATTATCTGGTTAGTATTACTCGTTGTCTTCGTTTTATTATTCGTCGTATTCTTATTACTCGTCTCAGTATTACGATTATTCGTAATACTGGTATTGTTCC
Source organism: Prorocentrum cordatum (assembly GCA_963575745.1). NCBI lineage: Eukaryota > Dinophyceae > Prorocentrales > Prorocentraceae > Prorocentrum > Prorocentrum cordatum. Next base: position 462,737 of record CAUYUJ010001825.1, read on the forward strand.
CCTTATTGATATCCATGGTATTCTTCTCATAGTCTACTTATGATTAGCATTCGTATCATTAGTATTTCACTACGAAGTACTATTAATAGTATGTGTGGTCTTCTTCATTTAATTGATATCCTGAGTATTCGTACCAGTCTTCTTAATATCATTCATGTTAGTATCAATATGAATGTTCGTATTCGTATTATCCATACTATTATCAGCATGATCATCACCTGTATTGCTGTATGAGAACTGTTAATATCATGATTAATCATCCTCCTCCTCTTCCTCCTCCTCCTCCTCCTCCTCCGCCTCCTCCTCCTCTGCCTCCTCCCCGTCCTCCTCCTCCTCCTCCTCCGCCTCCTCCCCCTCCTCCTCCTCCGCCTCCTCCGCCTCCTCCTCCTCCTCCTCCTCCTCCTCCTCCTCCTCCTCCTCCTCCTCCGCCTCCTCCGCCTCCTCCTCCTCCGCCTCCTCCTCCGCCTCCTCCTCTCCTCTTCCTCCCTCCTCTCCTCCTCCTCCTCCTCTTCCTCCTCCTCCTCCTCCTCGTCCTCCTCCTCCTCCTCCCTCCTCCTCTCCTCTCCTCCTCCTCCTCCTCCTCCTCTCCTCCTCCTCCTCTCCTCCTCCTCCTCCTCCTCTCCTCATCCTCTCCTCCTCCCTCCTCCTCCTCCTCCTCCTCCTCTCCTCCTCCGCCTCCTCCTCCTCCTCCTCCTCCTCCTCCTCCTCCTCCTCCTCCTCCTCCTCCTCTCCTTCTCCTTCCATTTCTCCTCCTCATTGCCCTTTTTCGTCCCCCTCCTCGTCGTCCCCCTCGCTCGCCCTCACTTTGCGCGCGCCGCGGGCCTCCGCATCGGCGCCCGCGCCACCCTCGTCGCAGAACGAAGCGCCGAGCACCACGGGCGCCTCGCAGGGCCGCCCCTTCCGCAGAACTGCGGGACCGCGGGGACTCCGCCTTCCAGGACATCCTCCTTCGCATCCTGTCTCGCCTCCTGCTGCCCTGGCGGCTCGACCTTTCTTCCTGCTCCTCCTCCTGCTCCTCCTCCTGTTTCTCCTCCTCCCCTTCTTCCTCATGATCATCATCAGCATCATCATCAGCCTCACTCATCATCATCATCATCATCATCATCATCATCATCATCATCATCATCATCATCATCATCATCATCATCATCATCATCATCATCATCATTATCATCATCATCATCATCAGCATCATCATCATCATCATCACCAGCATCACCATCACCATCATCAGCATAATCACGATCATCAGCATCATCATCATCATCAGCATCATCTTCTTCATCATCATCATCATCATCATCAGCATCAGCATCATCATCTTCATTGCCCTCCTCATAATCCACGAGCTCCTCCGCATTATACGATTCATCCTCGTCATCGTTATCACCACAACAATCAACACTACAACCACCACCACCACCAACATCATCATCATCAGCATCATCACCGTCATCACCCCCAACATCATTACAACCGCCATCATAAGCAGCAGCAGCAGCAGCATCACCATCACCATCAGCAACATCATCACCGCTGCCATCATCACTACCATCACAAACATCAGAAGTATCACCACCATCATCAGCAACAGCATCATCAGCAGCATCACCGTCATAATCATCAGCCGAATGTCATACTGACCAACATCATCATCACCATCAGCAGCAACATCGCCATCATCGTCATCACCACCATCATCATGGCCGTTGCCGCCATCATCGAACCACCCGCATCACCATCAGCAACATGATCGTCACCAACGGCAGCATCCTCACCAGTATCCTCATAATCAGCATCAGCATCACCATCAGCAGCATCGGCCTCATCCAGCTCCTCAAGTGCCTTCCCATCAGCAGCATCGTCTTCAGCAGCGGCAGCATCCTTGCATTCCTCCTCACGATCGTCACCGTTGCTCAACAACGGCATCATCAGAATCATAAAACAGTCAACGCCATACTCCTAGTCGCGATTACCCAGATCATAATCATCAGCATGGTCGTCACATGCATATATCGACAAATTCACATTCAACAACAACATCATCACAAGCACCATCAGCAGCATCACTGTCAGCAGTATCATCGTCAGTCACATCATCATCATCAGCAGCATCAATACCATCAACCTCATCGTATTTGGCATCATCAACACCCCCACCATCGTCACAATCAGCAACGCCATCATCACCCATGTCATCATCACCCTTAACAGCAACAACAATGCCATACCTATCAGCATCACCAACATCATCCGTTTCAGCAACAGCACCCGCAAAATCACCACAACCGACAACATCTTCACAATCAACTCTATCATCGTCACCACTGTCATGGCCACCATAAACAGCACCAACAGCATCAGCACAATCATGAACATAATCAGCATCACCAACAAAATCGCCATCCAAAGCATCATCATCATCACCATCACCATCAGCATGAACATTACCAACATCACCAAAATCACAGTTGTAGACAGCAGCATCGTCATCATCATCCGAACCACCATCGTTAACAACAACATAAATACAGTCATCACCCTCATCACAATCGCCATATCATCATCATTTCCATCTGCAGTTCGCCGACATCTCCACAAAACTGGAAACTCATCGCATACAAACGCGCTGCAAACTACAAGAAACACAACTCACATCCTCTTGGTTACGGACCTCAGAACATGCCCACTTTGAGGGCACCCCTGGTCCTGTCCGTCCCCGGCTCATCTGCCCACCCCAACGTGCGAGCACTGCCCATGATGGGCACCCTGTTCACACTAGACGTTGATGCCGCAAGAGCTGCAGGACGGCGCTGTCACGAACGACACCCGGGTCCGACTGTGTGCAGCGTCTGCTTACACCGCAGACTGAGCCAGCAACGTAGCAGGGATTGCCTTCAGAGAAAGGAATAAACAACTCGCCCTTCGCTCGTGACATCTCAGCCTCCCCCGGCTGTCAGAACGGGCACCTACCACGGCCCAGGGGTGTGAGCCACCTAATCCCTTAGTTAGGCGCTCGTGGGAGCGTTCGAAATACGGACAGAATGCACCTGCGACGCCCCTTCTTTCTGACGATCATTGCTACTTTTCCGTCTGCCAGGACGTCCCTGTCACGTCCCTTTCTGAGGCGACCAAACAAGGTGGATAG
>CAUYUJ010001825.1:470884-513384 GCA_963575745.1 Prorocentrum cordatum
CAGCATCAGCGACACAAAGGCCTCTGGGCCGCGCCCGCTCGACCTCCCGCTCCTCGTCGACATCGTGCTCCTCCTGTTCCTCCTCCTCCCCCTCCTCAGAAATTGCTCCTCCTTGTCGTCCTCCTCCACCCCATTATATTCCTCATCCGTCTTCCTTCTCCTCCTCCTCCTCCTCCTGCTCCCTCATGCTCCTCCTCCTCCTCCTCCTCCTCGTCCTCCTCCTCCTCCTCATCATCATCATCCGAAGATACTGCCTACATCTGCCGCCCTCCGCCGCTTAATACTACTTCTAATTCTGAATAACTCCTAATCCGCCTACTAATACTCCTCCTAACCTCCTAATAATCCTCATCCTCCCTCCTACATAATCTACCTCATCCTCATCCTCCTCCTCCTCCTCCTCCTCCTCCACCTCCGAATAATAATATAAAATCATCGTCCTTTTCCACCCCCCCCCACCACGTCCGCCTCCTCCTACCGTTTCCATCCATATTCTCCGCGAATCTATGATCCCACGCTGCCGAATGGCCAACCGATAGCAACCACATCTAGGATAAATCCCGGCGCGACCCCAATAGGCACAAGATTCCTAAGTACTGAACTAATCAAGGATGGCATTGTTTTACATCGTATTGCTTGGCTTGGCATTGATGTGCATTGCCTTGGACGGCATGGCGTTGCTTGGCTTGTACTTGCTTGATTGGCGTTTCTTGGCGTTGCGTTGCTTTGCTTTGCTTTGCTTTGCTTTGCTTTGATTGCTTTGCTTGGGACTGCTTGGTATTGCCTGGCATTGCCTGGCATTGCCGGGTGTCGCCTGGCAGTCATGGGGCACCATACGGCACCAACCATCTGGCACCGACCACGGGGCCCCAAGCACGAACGGCCGACCACAGCCGCAAAAGAACCACAGGGCCACCGTCGGACGCTCGGTCCCTCCTCCGCCTCTTCTAACGGGTCTCGAACTTATCCCTACCACGAGGATCGACAAGGCCAAGGCCAAGTGTGCCTTCAGAAACTGCGGGAATCCTTAAGATCAGCACCGAGATAAGGCGACGCCAATCATACGGGGTAGAGAGACGACTCAGGCTGGTACTCCTCCTCCTCCTCCTCCTAGCCCGAAGGCCCAGGAGGCCCAGGAGCAATCGGACAGACCCTCGACTGGGCAAGCAAAGAACGGCCAGCCTTCCAGCCGCCCCCCATGCCCGGCGAGGCCCTGACCCGCTGCTCCTGGGCACACCTGGCCCTGGGAAGGAGGAGGAGGAGGAAGAGGAGGGGGAGGAGGAGGAGGAGGAGGAGGAGGAGGAGGAGGAGGAGGAGGAAGCAGAGGAGGAGGAGGAGGAGGAGGAGGAGGAGGAGGAGGAGGAGGAGGTAGGCGACTAAATCGTTGGCCTTGGGCTCCGCCCAGAAGAGCGACGCCCCGAACCGGCGAACCAGCTCCACGCCGGCGCCCGTGGCGGAGAAGTCGTCCAGTTTGCGGATGGCGTCCGCGTGCTCGCCGCGGCTAACATGGTGGAGCGTCACGGTGGCGAAGTCCCTGCGAGCCTCGGCGAAGATCACGAGGTCGTCCAGCCAACCGTGGGACTGCAGCAGGTGGTACACCTGCGAGACAAGAGGTCGCAACGAGCATGCACTGTCGGAGGTCAGCGCGGATCTCTCCAAGTCGGCGCTTGGACCCCCCTCCCTGGCGCGCGGAGCCACCGCCAGGGAGGCCCAGGGGCCGATCCAAGAAATCAGCGCGGGCCTCCGGAATGTCATGCCGACTTTCCCAATCCCCTCTCGCCCGCTCCAGAACGAAATCCGCCACACTAGTGCCCCCATGCGCGCTCCGTGCTCCTGGCGCGCTCTCCGAGCGCCAGGGAGGGGGGGGCAGCACCGATCCGAGAGATCTGCGCGGAACCTCTCAAAGTTGACCCATCGTTTGACAGAAGCAGGCAGAAGCATGAAGCAAGAAGGCGTTGAAAGTGGACTGGGGATCCAGCCGCCCCCTGAAGAGGAGGAGAGAGGGGAAACCCTTCGACTCTTGAAACAGAAGCACACCTCCAAGCAGATTGGGATCAGGGGATCCAAAAATACCGACCTTCAATGACAATGGGTAAGCTCGAAAAGACATCTCCACTGCCCCCTCGCTTCGCTGGTGTGGGCTGGCCTAGCCTGGCCCGTAAAGGTCGGGGTCCTGGCAGGGTGATTGCAGTACGTGCTGCGGTGAGTTTCCCTTCCGGGCCTCGAGCATCTCGAGGAACCTCATCGATCCTCTCCTCCTCCTCCTCCTCCTCCTCCTCCTCCTCCTCCTCCTCCGCCTCCTCCTCCTCCTCCTCCTCCTCCTCCACCCCTTTTCGTTATAAGCAGCTCCTCCTCGTCGCACCCCCAGACGTGTCGGTAGGGCGGGCCGGGCGTTTTGCCTGAGGCGTCCTCCCCACTGATGACCCTGAAGCTTGGAATCGGCAACAGCTTCAAGAATGCAGAGCGGCTGGTTCTCAAAATGTGGCTCTCGCCTCAGCGCCGCGCACACTCGTCGTGAACAGTTACAGCAGCTCCAAGAATGGAGGGCGGGCCGTGCTCACGTTAGGCTCTCAGCGCATCGCACATTCCTCTTAAAGTTCGCAACAGCTCCAAGAATGGAGGGCGGGTTCCTTTTTTCAAACTGTGGCAATCACAATACCATCGCGCACACTCGTCTAGATGGAGGGCGGGCCGTGTTCAAAATATGGCTCTCGCCATAGCGCCGCGCACATTCGTCTTGAAAGTTCGCAGTAGCTTCAAGGATGCAGGATGGGCCGTTTTCAAAATGCGGCCCCCGCCTTAGAGCCGCGCGAACTCGCTTCAAAAGTTCGCAATAGCTTCAAGGATTCGTACAGAGCACTCATTTGTAATTCCGGTCATTTGTAATTCCGGTCATTTCCAATTCCGGCCACGAATTGCAAATGAGAGGTGCCGACGGGAAGGCATGTGCTCAAGCGCTACGCCCAACGTGTCTCCAAGGCGCGTCAGGGCGCAGCTTCTGCTTACGCTCGTAAAAGATGAAAATAATAACGGCAACAGCAACGTCGTCGCCGTTCCGTGTGACACGCAGGATTTGCGTGTCACGTCTACGCGACACGCAAATCCTGCGTGTCGCGTCGCCCGGCCGCCCCGAGCGCGTTCCGGGTGACACGCAGGATTTGCGTGTCACGTTTACTTACGCGACGCCGCCCCGAGCGCGTTCCGTGTCACGTCAGTCTGAAGCCTCAAGGCCCCGCCGAGTGACTGACACGCAGGCTTCGCGTGTCGCGCACACGCGAACGCCTCCGTGACACGGAAATTCTGCGTGTCCCTGCGCGGCGTTCTCGAGGTGACACGCAGATTCTGCATGTCCCGGCCCTGGCCCCCGGCCTCTGGACCTCCGGGAGCGCCATGGTCCCTGGCCCTTGGCCCCCTCCTGCTGGGGCCCGCGTGACACGCAAATTCTGCGTGTCCCCACCCCGGCCCCCGGGACACCCGGCGCGCGACACACAGATTCTGCGTGTCCGCCCCCCTGGTGGGGCCCGCGTGACACGCAGATTCTGCGTGTCCCCACCCCGGCCCCCGGACCAGGCGTGCGACACGCAGATTTTGGGCCCGCGTGACACGCAGATTCTGCGTGTCCCCACCCCGGCCCCCGGGACACCCGGCGCGCGACACACAGATCCTGCGTGTCCGCCCCCCCCTGCGTGTCCCACCCCGGCCCCCGGACCCGGCGTGCGACACGCAGATTTTGGGCCCGCGTGACACGCAGATTCTGCGTGTCCCCACCCCGGCCCCCGGGACACCCGGCGCGCGACACGCAGATTCTGCGTGTCCGCCCCCCTGGTGGGGCCCGCGTGACACGCAGATTCTGCGTGTCCCCACCCCGGCCCCCGGACCAGGCGTGCGACACGCAGATTTTGGGCCCGCGTGACACGCAGATTCTGCGTGTCCCCACCCCGGCCCCCAGGACACCTGGCGCGCGACACACAGATCCTGCGCGTCCGCCCCCCTGGTGGGGCCCGCGTGACACGCAGATTCTGCGTGCCCCCACCCCGGCCCCCGGACCCGGCGTGCACAACGCAGATTTTGGCCCGCGTGACACGCAGATTCTGCGTGTCCCCACCCCGGCCCCCGGGACCCCGGCGTGCGACACGCAGATTTTGCGTGTCCGCCTCCCTGGTGGGGCCTGCGTGACACGCAGATTCTGCGCGCCCCCACCCCGGCCCCCGGACCCGGCGTGCGACACGCAGATTTTGGACCCGCGTGACACGCAGATTCTGCATGTCCCCACCCCGGCCCCCGGGACACCCGGCGCGCGACACGCAGATTCTGCGTGTCCGCCTCCCTGGTGGGGCCTGCGTGACACGCAGATTCTGCCTGTCCCCACCCCGGCCCCCGGACCCGGCGTGCGACACGCAGATTTTGGGCCCGCGTGACACGCAGATTCTGCGTGTCCCCACCCCGGCCCCCGGACCCCCGGCGTGCGACGCTCCAGATTTTGGGCCGCGTGACACGCAGATTCTGCGTGTCCGCCCCTCCTGCGGGGCCCGCACGTGACACGCAGATTCTGCGCGCGCCCCTCCCCCGGCCCCCCGGACCCCGGCGCGCGACACGACGATTGTATTGCATGAGCCTAGATTCTGCGTGTCCGCCCCCCTGGTGGGGCCCGCGTGACACACAGATTCTGCGCGTCCCCACCCCAGCCCCCGGACCCCTGGCGCGCGACACGCAGATTCTGCGTGTCCGCTCCCCTGGTGGGGCCCGCGTGACACGCAGATTCTGCGTGTCCCCACCCCGGCCCCCAGGACCTCTGGCGTGCGACACGCAGATTTTGCATGTCCGCCCCCCTGGTGGGGCCCGCGTGACACGCAGATTCTGCGTGTCCCCACCCGAGCCCACGGACCCCCGGCGTGCGACCCGCCGATTTTGAGCCCGTGTGACACGCAAATTCTGCGTGCCCCTGCGCGGCGTTCTCGAGGTGACACGCAGATTCTGCATGTCCTGGTCCTGGCCCCCGGCCTCTGGACCTCCGGGAGCGCCACGGTCCTAGCCCTTGGCCCCACCTGCTGGGGCCCGCGTGACACGCCACGCAAAGAAATTTCTTGCGTGTCCCGACCACGGCCCCCCGGACACCCGGCGCGCGACACACAGATTCTGCGTGTCCGCCCCCCTGGTGGGGCCCGCGTGACACGCAGATTCCGCGTGTCCCCACCCTGGCCCCCGGACCCCCGGCGTGCGACACGTTGGGCCCGCGTGACACGCAGATTCTGCGTGTCCCCACTCCAGCCTCCTGGACACCCGGCGCGCGACACGCAGCTTTTGCGTGTCCGCCCCCCTGGTGGGGCCCGCGTGACACGCAGATTCTGCGCGTCCCCACCCCGGCCCCCGGACCCCCGGCGTGCGACACGCAGATGTTGGGCCCGCGTGACACGCAGATTCTGCGTGTCCGCCCCCCTGGTGGGGCCCGCGTGACACGCAGATTCTGCGTGTCCCCACCCCGGCCCCCGGACCCGGCGTGCGACACGCAGATTTTGGGCCTGCGTGACACGCAGATTCTGCATGTCCCCACCCCTGTGTATGGGGTTGAAGTACAAGGGCACAGAACCCCTGGCCCGTTGGTAGAGAGATGGAGGGATAGATGGATATCTTTCCCTCCCACGCGATCAAGGTACGATCGCTCCAACTCAGTACCTGAGCCCAAACGGCCAGGTGCGGGAGAGGTAAGGATAAGGAGTATATATGAGGGTATTACACGGGTTCCTCCCACACCCCCCGTCCCGAATCCCGCCCGTTAAGGCAGGACTCGGGAACAGAGGATAGGAATCCGTAACCTCTGAACTCCTTTAGTCCTTAAGTCAGAAAGGCAGATGAGGCTTAAAAACAGCGAAGCCACAGCTGCAAAGTGAGGTAAGAAGAGATACCCTAAGTCCCTCTTTCTTCTCCAGGCGCACTTTGGCGCCCCCTCGGTGCGCCCCCCAAAACGCTTCGGCACTCGAGGGAGGAGAAGAATGAGACAAGGGTAGGCGGAGAAAGTAGATCTGAGCATTACGGCAACATGCAATCTGCCTCGCAGGATCTGCGAGGCAGGTGTTGCCACCAGCAAGCAGATTATTCTCGACGCAATATTGTTCAAATTGGTAAAATATGCATGCTAAGATCGCGTTGACGAACACGATTCTGAAAAGAAACGCAAATCTGTGTAAAGCAAGTGTCTGGCCAGACAAAATGTCGCGTTGATGAACACGAAAAGAGATGTATAAAAATCTGTTTGGCGACTCCCGTTGGCGTTGCTCCTTAGGAGGCTGCCTCGGTGATCGCAAAAGGCATATATATATATGTGTGTACGGCCACTTGTTGGAATGATTGAAGTGGCCTAAAAGAATATATTAGCCACCGCTCAAGGCGAACTTTGATGAAAAGAAGTTCTGCTCTTGAGCAGTGGGCCTTGCGGCCGACTCACTACGCGTCGCCGTCCTTGTAGAACCTGCGGTCCCACACCCTCTGGCCGTTGTACGTCGCGTAGCTTGTCGTAAACGTTTCCCAAGTTGTCCTCGGGATCCAGTTGCGGAACCAATCGTTGCACGTGATATCCTGGATGTACACATACTCGTCGCTGTTGATCGCAATGTAGATCCAACATTTGATGTAGTAACTCCAGCATCGAGGACCCCAATCGCTGTCCTCGAGATTGTGCCGCCAGTAAGCAGCGTAATCAGATGTACGTGCTCTCTTGGCGCGCGGCATCGCGGGCATGTAGTCCTCCGCGCCTGAGGCGCTGGATGCAGCGGCGTCGCCAGGAGCAGGGCGCGGCGGCGGGCGCGGCGGCGGCCGCGGCTCCATGGCGTCATCGGACTGTTGGGAGTGTGTATCTGGATCGGTTCTCATCCCTGCACTACCCCCCCTCTGGTCGGTGTGTGACGGATCGAGGAGCCGATCAGTTCGTTGGCAATCGCGGCAAGCTTGCGCTGGGTGAACTGTTCACGGGTTCCGTCCCTTCGAGGGAGAGAAACCGTAACCAGTCCGCGCGCCTGCCGCGTCTGCCTGTCTATGCGTCCCTCGTTCAGCCACCACTTTCTCCGACCAGCCTGTCCTGTCCTAATACTGACGTCAAGGATGTCCCACGCGTCGCGCATGTCCTCGACGCTCCAGGGCTTCTTGCCGACATTCACGCGGGCCCCTGTCATCTGATGATGGAATCTGAGGTCGTTGAGAAAGCGTTGATGAGATTGGCGTATGGGTAGTACAGAGGTCGGTCGTCCTCGGATTCGCCCATTAATCTGCATTCGTGTGCAGGCGGGCTACCGGCTTCGACCCACTTCTGATACCTCTTTTTGGACGCATTGGCCAATCTCCGCAACTGATCTTTCTCTGTGCCTATGTGCGATCGCGCACCCGTCATAATGACGTGTGCGCCATCCTTCATATATCTCGCGATCTGGTCCTCGGACAACGTCGTCTTGATCCAGTTCGTCAACTTCTGCAGGTACGCGAGATCGCTCTGTGTGGCGGTGCTCTTACCTGTGGCGCCTACGGCCACAGTGTATTGCCAACATATATCACAGAGTGCGCCGTCACCTGTGACGATCCCGAGGGACAGATCTCGACCGCAATTCTGACAGAGCGGTATGGGATGCAAGATCGTCTCGGGGGCCCCTGCCGAAGTCAGGTGATCGCGGGATCCCCAGCGGGTGTCCTGACCGCGAGCGAGGCTCTGACCGATCTGATTGATCGCCTCACGATTGATCTCGGTGTTTGGTCTGGAAGCGATCGATCTGCTTAAACCCTCGATCTCGATCCGAGACAACCTTTCCCCTGGCAGTCCTTTGTACTCTATCTTGACGTTGTCGGTATCCTCAGTACCGCCATGGCATACGTTCTCCTCACGAAGACGGCGAGCCTGCTTCTGCAAGGTAGCCTCGTTGTCGCCCTCCTCGCGCTTGAGTCCCGTCTGCTCGGATATGATACGTACCATAGTTTCCTGATCGGGAGCTGCAGAGGCAACACTGCCTGGGTCCTGGGGAATATCCTGCTCAGCGCCTTGCTCTCGAGGCGCAGCAGGTGTTTCCACCAGCTCTTCCCACACAGGAAAATCTGGATTACCGTATGTCCCAGTACAATTTTTGAATAGGCCACGCAATGCCTGAAGTGCAGGATGGTTGCCATGGATGACTTCCTTGGCGAAATCTGGTAATTCCACAATACTATCTTTCAATATGTTCTGGTATACTTTGGAAATCCATTGAAAGATGCCTGTGGTCGACTCCTCGATAGTCTCTGGGTCGAGGTAGTGCACCAACTTTTTGAAGAAATGATCTGCCCCACAATTGGGTAAGTCACGTGCCCACTTGTGGGTATGATTGTAGTTCAATTGATATGACTCCGCATTCCATGCGTTCGATCCAAATCGAATTTCAAATTGTAAATGTGACTGAATTTTGTCCATTACGATTCTGTCTGCGCCATTGTGTAGCTCGATGATCTGCTTCATCTTGATCATAGGCGAATCCACCAATAACGCCGATGTCCAACAATACAGGCGGCAATCATCAGACTGTCTAATACATCTTGAATCCTCGTCGGGGTCGTAATCTGGATGGTCAAGGAAATTCGATGGCGGATCAATGATGTTATCGAGGATGCTTGCCTCAATCTGCTCTTCTGCTTGGATGTCTGCCGAGAGGTCTGCTCTCATGTTGTCGTTCGCAGCTTTCTCATCGGCAGTAAGAGCGATATTTGATATGTCCACGATTACGGTGATCAGTGGATCATGCGATGATGCTGTACCCTGTCGAGGAATTTCGCCCGTCTGAGCGTTGTCCTCGGCAGGTGTGGCCACCAGCTCGTCTGGATCAGGTGTCCGTGGAGCGGGCCTTCTTGGTGGTGCACGCGGAATACGTGGTCTATGGATGCTAGGCATTCCAAGGTATGGTAAGCTGCCGCTAACCTTGTGCTGTAGTATCTCATCGCCGCATGATGTCGGCCCTTTCAGGACAGTCTCCATCCATGTTGGATCGATGGCGCGTTCTTCGATACGAATCGGCAATGCAAATACGACGCCCTTGAGGGGCATGCTTTTGTCATTATACCAGATATTTACCCATCGTAAACCGTAGTTGAGAATAGGAACTTGTACCGCAAAGAACTTGTCGAAGATGCCGAAATGGATGATTGGACCATATATGTGTCCCTTGGACAAGGCAATCTTGGTATTGTGATTGCCTTTGGGCCAGTGGTTGTCGTAGTGGAAGCATTTGGTAGAACCCCAATTCTTAATGACAATGAAGTCGCCCATTCGAACATCGTTAAATGCAGGACGACGATCCCAATCTTTTTGCATGATCTTTGATGTGATTGGTCGAAGAGCTTCGCGCCAATGTGACAAGGCAAGTAACCATTCTTTATCATCTGCTTTGTGATTGGTCTCCTGAATCATAGCGCGTACTATTTGCTCATCCAAGGCGTCCTCTGCGGATGTACGGCCAGCAGGGGTTTCCCCCGGCCTGGCCGAGGGTGCTGATGCTGGCGTCGTCCTTGGAGGCTCCATGTTTTGGTCGGGGTCGATAGGTGCCAATCCAGGTGGGTCGTCAATAAGTTCCCCAGGGAGGAACGCGCAAATCTCGTACTTGCTCAATGGCTCTCTTGCTGCCAATGGCGGGTAGTCCCATGGGTCGCCGTCTGGCCACAACTGCTGGCCATGCATGTGGTGTGGTTTGAGGCGGCGAATTGCAATAATTGCCGCAGCGGGTACCACGTCCTCTGTCATGATAGCGCCCCGAGCACCCAACCAAAATCTGCAACCTGCTTTTGTGGCGATTTCCATGTTAATCACCAGCTCGACCTCGTTCTTGTAGTTGTTGAACTTGTACGATTCCACTGAAGTATGTGGGTTCTTTTGAACATTGTTCAAATATGTGCTGGAACTAAAGAATGCCTCAGATCGCTGCGATGGTTTATAATTTCTGTCTCTCTGAGAATGTGGTTCAACATATCCAGGAATGGTCCCTGTCTTCAATATGTTCTTCCAGGCACGGGATGCTGTGCCATGATGGAGATACTTGACATCTGTCCACTGTAGGCTCTCCCATCCCATATTCCATGGCTTGGAAGATGGGTTGACACAGCTGTGACCACCAACGCACCGAATAGCAATGACGCTGTTCCAGTCAAAAGCACTGGGGTCACCTCCTTCAGGGATCGGCTTGGCATATATCTCGATTCTGTTTTTTCTGCGGGTCAATATGCTTCTGGAACGCACGAATAATGAATATCGGATAGTAGTCGTTCCAATCGGTGTATCCATCATTTTCACCGTCTTTCTTGAAATGTGCCACTGCCGCTTCCATGGATGGTCCATTGTGTCTTTCTTTGCGATCTCGGAATTTCCATTCGACCATTTCTTTAAAGGATTTCCAATTGCTTGGAATATTCCAATCATTCTTTGTCGTTTTCTCCCAGATATTAATACGTCTGTCATGAAATTGGTTGATCCAAAACTTTTTGTAGTGAATCTCGTGGCGTAACATAGTCGTAATGTCTTTGCTCATGTATTTGTTTGTTCCCAGCCATTCTTCCTCAATGAGCTCTGGACCATAACGTACATCGTCGTAATGTGGTAATGGTATCCATTTCCACTCTGGGAAACAACCAGATTGTGCAATGTCAGGCGCATGAGCAATTACACTATCATCATGCAGTAGCTGCTCGTACCACTCCTGGTCTTCAATGCAGGCAAATCCATTGGTCGCATTCGTGCCCCGCAACATTGGGCACATGTATGGATGGTCAGATTTGACGCCTGCTTGTAGCTTCCATTCGCGAATAGTGCATGAGTTGTCGAAGATCCCGATCTTGCTGGTATCCTCGTGCATGGAACGCTCACAGCTGTCCTGCCATGACAATATATTCATCTCATGTGGAGAAGGCTCCTCCTCGGCAGGCGTTGCCTCCAGCTCCATTGCCTCTAGGTCGGTGCCGTCATCAGGGATCGGTACCGCCTCAGCTTTTGGGAGCTGATCTGCTGGTTGTTGTTCTGCTTTAGGCTCTGGAGTCGATGGTTGCGACGCTTTGATCGATTGCGGTCCAGGTTGCAGTGGATAAGGCAATGGGCCTGGTGGGGCTGGCTGTGCTGTGTCATCAGCTGCCTTCCATACGGATGTAGGAACATCAGGGTCATGACCCAAAGCAACTCGATCCAGTGCATTCTGCTTGAAGAATGTTTTGCATGCCTCGATGTTCTTCTCGTTCTCGGCAGCTGGGCCGGTGCGGTGAGAAGACAATCTGTTTTCTTCTGCAATGAGTCTTGATTTGGTCGCATTATCGTCTCCATCCAACTCTTTGATCTGACGTAAGAATTGCTCGAATACAACCCAAGTAACTGCACGTGCATCTTCAACTGTTTTGACGATCTTGGGTTCTAGAAGTTCATCTTTCTCAAGAGAATGCCAAGATGCCCAAGCCCCAGGGTATTCTTTGATCACCAGCATAAGGTACTGGAATAAGTCATTGTATGCCATAACCCATGGATCATTATCAGGAAGGGTTTGGTCAGGATCGCCAGGGTCAGGTGCTGGCGTACGCGTCGACCTTCCAGGAGTCGGCTCAGTCGTGTCGCCCGTCTCGGCAGGCAGTGATGCCGGCAATGTGCCCTCGGCACATGACGCCATCCACGCACAATGAGCCATCTCGTTTGCCGTCTGTGTCATCAACGTTGTGAGGCTGAGGTCTCTTTTCCATTCGTTTGTCAACTTTTCTCTGAAGCCGAGGGCTGCCATGATTTCTCTGGCCTGTGTGTAGGCCTGGTTGTCCGTGACAGCAGTCAGCAAGGGCGGCCTGAATGGATATGGCTGAGAAGGAAGAGACTGTATCAAGGCGCAAAAATTGCGATAGCATACTGCGTCGCAGAATTGCGTTGTAAGCATTGCCATGTTGTGGTTGTTCTGTTTGGCGTGCCAAGCCTGTGGGGTAACCCTGTCGTACGTATCCACCCAATGGTCGGATGGAAGAACAGTGATACCACGGTTCTGCATGATAGTGATCAAGTCGCTCGCGTGGTGATCAAAGTTCGGGTGTACGCCCCATTGCGCTGCTTTTCCAGGTCCCATGACCGTGGGGCAGCGGAAATACTGCATCACATCGACAAAACGTGATACGTCCACGAGCACGTGTACGGGCATAAGCGTCGGGACGCCGCCCTCACATTCCATCTTTTGGAGCTCGTATACGTTGGTAGGAGCACGACTGTGATGTCGGCGCATGTCGATGGTGTTCTGTCCAGGATTGGCACATGCGATGTCGTTCGCGCTCCATACTACCATGGCATTGAGTCCCCTGTAATAGTGTCTTTGTTTTATGGATGATGGGAAATCATTGGCCCAGTATTCCCAGATGGTCTCATTCAACTCGCGCCACTTCTTGATGGAAGCGTTGTCGCTTTGAAACATGAGGCCTCTGGCTTCGCGGATCTTCCTGATCATGTTGCGCTGCTCGAGGGTGTTCTCAAACTGATTGTTGAGAAGAGCGTTGATACGGCTTTCCTCTTTCTCGAAACGTTGCTTGCGTAGTTCCTCCATTCCGTATCGTACGCCCTCATAACCAGCTTCAGGCAAGAGAACGCAATCTTGACCGATCGGCGTGTCATTCTGTCTGAACCATTCCCTGTAATTGCCGAAAGAGAATGCCCACATCATGATGTCGTCGCGGATCATGGTCGACAGGTGCTCAAGAGTAGCGCCGCCCATGTATTCCGCGCGGTTAAGGCACGGCATGAATAGCGGTACAAGAGCAGTATTTGATGCTTTGGCGAGGTCGATTCTCTTCTGGGCAGCGTTGAGCTCGTCGATGCCGAAAGTGGGGTACTTCTTGTGGTTTGCACCCTTAGTCCCTTTCTTCGGATGCATGATCCATGTTGAGTCAGTGTATAAGTTGGTCCATTTGTACGCATGACCCGATGGCCCAAATGCATGATGTAATAGTAGTCCCAAGTCCTCTTGTATGAGGGAGCGCCACCCATTGTCTGACAATAGGGTAGAAACCAAGCGACCACCACAGAAAGCACTGTATTTTGCGTGGTCCAGCTCAAATGGGTCAACATCATTGCCAGGAGTCAGGCCAGGGTCATTCGAACCCATCTGGTCAGCAGCTTCGCCGAAGAAGTCGTTGCCCTCGTTGTATGGTGTCCAACGATAGGTACGCTCTGTATCTTGTGGATCACCCAATATCGCCACCCAACCATTCGGATGGTCGGATGGCGTTGCCACCGTCTTGGAGTTTGATCCGATACTTCCAAAGCCTCCGCGCGCAGTCAACAATGTAGTAAGCTTGCGGCGAAACTTCTTTGTTTGGGTAAGGTCGGAAAATGCTCACGTGTTGGTGACCAAGTTATCTTCGACGATGTGACCGATGTGTCCAGATGTATCCGATGTCCTGGCGATGCCAGGTGGGCGAGTAGGTAGCTTGGCCATTGCACGATCAATTTTAGGAGCATAGCATGGCGTTACCAATCCATTCTGGTATACATCGGATGGTGCACTCAGACCATTGTTGTAGTATCTTTGCGTATCCGTAACGCTGTCCTCGGTGTATTGTCCCAGAACTGCACTGCCAATTTTGGACCAATCGTTGTGAATCATCATCCACTCCGTCTTCAGTATCATTGTAGTAAAGTTTGATGGTGGACATTTGCGGTCTGATCCTGGGATCGTCGCATTCAAATGATCATGTAGTCCACGAACACTGTCTTGTACTGAAGGGTTACGATTGAAAAAGGCTGGAAATCATACACATAGCACGCATGAATGATAGCCACGGCGTAGCTGTGAACGTGTTGTACTCGTAGTTGGCGTTGCCGCCGACGGATCCACTCTCGGTGTTGGCCCATTTCTTAGCCTCGACGGACGCGAAGCGGGCGAGTTCACGGATAGAAGATTCGTCGGGTACGCGAAGATCAAATTCTCCGCTCCGATCGGCACGCCGTTGATGTATGTATATGTAACCATCTTCGGGATCACGAGGACGACCAGTTTGAGCGTGGTACGCGAAGCCCACGCGGTCATCGTCCCCGGCGTTCGGGTCGTACTCCTTGTCGTAGCCGATGGGCCAGCCGACGAGGTTGAGCGGCTGTGCCTGATCCATCTCGTGGATGGAGGGGTCGGGATTAGAACCGATCTCACTTATTTTCGCCTCGCAAGCGGCAAACAAGATGCTTGTGAGCTTTGCAGCTCGAGTCGTAAAATTGCTGCGGTGTGAACGAATAATCAATGTCCTAACTCTCTCTGCGTCTCGTTGAGGTGAGGGAGGATGGCGGGGATGTCTACCGTGCGGTGAACGTGCGCGTGAACGAGGTGTGCGCGACGCAATATCTGCGGCTGGTACGCCAATGTGGTACATGCATGCACATAGTCCCTCGTGGCTAGCTTGCCCAACACACTGAAATCCGCGTTATGATCCTACATCGCCCCATCTTTCTTTTTCCGTCAGCAATATCTTGCATGGTTCTGGGCATCCATTCAATTTAGGAGGTTCCGCTTCATGAGGTAAACCGTCGGGCCTCCGAGGCCCTCGTATCGGCGGACATTGTATCGGAGTAACAGGAAAAATAAGCGAGTGTTCCAAGAGGTCCTTCCAAGGGTCTGCTTTCTTGGTCTCGAAATGTTTGGTCATCATATCTGCGATCTGCTCTTTTGTTCCTACATATTTAAGCTCGATCTGTTCAATTTGGCATGTTTCGCATATCCAATCCAGATTGATACGATGAGTACGATGAAGATGACGAAGTGCTGGTGTACGTCCCTTTTGGACAATTTTGATAACGGCCTGGTTATCCTCCAGGACGATAAGACGTACTTTCGGTGCACTGATCTCTGGAGCTGGCTCTGGATCCACGTGTAGTACGGTACCTTCATGGGATATCGTACGTCTCTTCGGAGTCGTAGGTAAATCCGTATTTAGCGGTAGTTGCCTACGGCTAGGAGAAGATCCCCGAGTAGGGGGTGCCTTGCGAGGCGATGGTTTACGCTTCTTTTTGGCTGCCAATGTAGGACCAATCGCCGGGTCAACGTGTCGATGGCAACTCAGGCATGTATTCTTCTCTTTGCATGTTTTGGCAACTCCCACCACGGCTTCTCAGAATGATAGTAGTGGTAACCCTTCCAGTCGTAGTGCGGAATCGAGAGCAACGATCTCCGATTCAGTAGATGAATGTGAAACAACCGTTTGTTTCTTACATACAGCGTTGACTGGAAAGAACGTATTGGGTCCAACAAGCGCAGCAAAAACACCGGTAGTGGATTTGGATGATGTAATGCAATCAGCGAACGAGGCGTCAGTAAAGAGCATGATGGATAACTTGTCTGACGAATCGCCTATCCATCCGTGTAAGCAATGTGTACGCGTCGTTTTGATGTAGCATATCAACCGATGTAGACGTTTGTCACATGTAGTATTCCATTTGGTAATTTCTCTGGCCAACATACATACCGGATGTAGAAGATCGAAACGACAGCAACGTGCCAAGTACAGGATCTTCATTAGTACACTTGCCGCGTCCTGGCCGAGAACGCCCTCGTCTGAATAGTCAGACTCAGTGAAGGAGGGGTCCTCGATGCCAGGGGTCTCTGCGTCTGGTAGATCATGGTATGTGGCGGGTATGGTATTGGTAGAAGTTGTGTCGACCGATTTTGCTGGGCTGGATGATCGTGGCCGCGCGTTGAGCACACTGGTAGGTCTGGCGACCGACCCGGAGGAGGATGGCGATTTGGATCGCGAAGCCCTCGGCGAGTCGGATCGTTTCCGACGTGACCCTGTTCCCTGGGCGCGCTTGGAGGCGCATTCCAGGTACCGCTCAATGCACTGATCTGTAAAACCAAGCATGTCATGTCGAATACCACGAACGTGTTTTGCCGTATTGTAATATTTCTCATTGTGTGCAGGTAGCATAGGGCGTATTGTGGACATTCTTTTGTCGAAGATGCTCTGCGGTACATCATACGCTTGTTGTCCACAACCCAAATATTGTGAGTATGGAGTAGGTGGATCCAAATCGATACCGCTTTTGCGAATATAATCCCAGCCAGTCTGTAGATTATGAGCTGGGCCGGCCAATTTAAAATCGTCCACATATACTGAAAGTATCAGTCCCAGTTCGTTGCGTCTCCATACGCATTCCCATCCTGAAATAGGCTCGAAACCGACGCTTTCCAAGCATGTACGACATGGTCGTTCCCAAAAGACACCTGCGAGAGGGTGTCCGTATAGTGCCAATCGCAATCGGCACACTGGGTTATTGTATTTTGACCATGATGTCGGTTGTCGCCATTTAGGTATACGTAGAAGCCAAACTACCCTGGGAAAAATCCCATCCACAAATTCCAGGTATCAATATATCACATAATCAAAAAAACACAACAAAATAAAAAAAAAAAAAAAAATCAAACACAATCAAAGTATCACAAGGTATCAAAAAATCACAACACACACAAATCAAAAACAAAAAAAAAAAACCACTACAACAAAATCACACAAAATCATCGAAAACACACGAAGTATCAGACAAAAACAAAATCACAAAAAACAATCAATAAAAATAATCAAATCATCAAATCATACACAATCAGCAAAAAATCAAACATCACAACACATCAAAAAATCAAACAAAAAAAGAAAAAAATCAAAAAAAACAATCAACAAACATATCAACATCAAGCAAACGTAATCAAGCAAGCGGATGGATCAATTCGTCCGTCGCCGTATAATAATGCCTTCGTGTAGGCTCCAGGTGCGTCACTTTGCTCTCCCGCATATTGCGGTAATAACGCAGTAGCATCGCAAAGTTTGGAAGCCTCTATATGCGAAGCACTGGAAGCGGCGTCGGCGAATATGGCGGCCAAACCAGTTTCATCTTTGCCTGTATTGCCCTGAACCACCACTCTGCCCTTGAATTTACGTAGATCAGGAGGAAGTTCCTCATGTTTGACTGACGATAATTCCAAGATATTGAAGAAATGCACCTTTGTTCCATTGCGGATAGTTTGTGACTCAATATCAGCTTTTTCTGCAACAGTCTCCAACATCCATGTTTGTTTCTTTTCCAATCTCTCGTATTCTTTTCGCAGGGCTTCTTGTGCACGTGGTTCTGCGGCAACTTCTTTCTTACTCAGGTTTCTGGTAACTAATGCTGGGCGTGACCATGTCAAATCTGGTATTTTATCTCTGTGTGCCGGCATGTAGTTGGTCTCACGTGGCATGGTTGGTATTACTACCGACTGGGTGAACTTGCGTATGAGCGGGTTCAAAGTCCCAAAGTCGGTTCCCTCATTATCCACAAATACCAAAGCACGTTCTTCTCCATCGTGCTGTGGTGGTAGTTGACGGTAGTATAGCACCGTGGTAATGTCACGTGGCCCACCAGGTAATTTGGCATACAGTATTTCTTTGTTTGTCACGCCTTTGACGTTCTCATCGCGGATGACGTCGCCATTGTCAGTGTCGTATGTAATCCGTCGTTCCACAGTATTCCAGGTGGGTCCGCCTGATGTAGTAGTACGGAAATTGTTGACCTGTTTATCCTGTCTTGTCCACACTCTCAATGCGGCACGATCACGAATTTCACGTGCTCGTTCAACGTCGTTGGCGTAATCGATCTCTTTATTTTGCTGTCCACGAGAAAGTGTTTTCCAATGCTCGGGAAGAACGTGATCAGGACGTGTAGTAGTCTGCACACGTGTCTCGCGTCCACGAACCACCATTTTGCCATCTGGCTTCATTTTTGGAAGCTCATAGAACTGTATCGTCGCGCCTGTCCATGGCTCGCTTAACTCCCTGTGGTCGTTGGCGCTAACACCATCCCAAACATCTCGGAAGTTACTTTCGCCCTCGAAAGTAGAAGTCGTTTTGAAATCTCGTGTCACGTCGAGTTGGTCAACAGGTACAGGTA
The DNA here is from genome assembly GCA_963575745.1 of Prorocentrum cordatum. NCBI lineage: Eukaryota > Dinophyceae > Prorocentrales > Prorocentraceae > Prorocentrum > Prorocentrum cordatum. Next base: position 488,796 of record CAUYUJ010001825.1, read on the forward strand.
TATTCATGACGTCGTCCGTCGGGATGAACAATTTCTTTCTTGGGGTACGAATGTGTCTGATGACGCACTATCCGCGCTGTTCCCAGTAGTCTGGCTCCGGCGCTGGTGCGGCAACTTCAAGAAAAAAAAATGAAAAACAAAAAAAAAAGAAACAAGAAAAAAAAAAAAAAAAGAAAGAAAAAAAAAAGGAACAACAAAAAAAAAAAAACGAAATAAAAAAAAAAAAAAATAAAAAAAAAAAAACCAAAAATAAATAAAGGAGTACAAAAAAAAAAAAATAAAAAAAAAGAAAAGAAGAAAAAAAAATAAAAAACAAGAAAGAAAAAATGAACTGAAAAAAAAATAAAGAAACCAAGAAAGAAAAAAAAAAAACCACAAAAAAAAAACAAAAATCAGAAGCCGATATCTGTATATCAACAGCGTTTTATCTTCGTTTTCCATAGACGGATCATCCAAAAGAAAAAAAAAACATTCTTTAGGGTAGGAAAGTGGAGAATCCAGGCATTGGCTTTCGCTCAAGGGCGAGCGAGGGCACCTTGACCTCGTCGCGTACCTCCGGGTTGTGATGTCGTAGGGTACCTTCTTTCACGGGGTAGGTGAACTTGCCATCAGGGATGATGATGTCTTTGACTCTGTGCACATGACACAAGTCACCATCAGGATTCTTGGCGCATGTAGCCGTGTCCAAAACAAGGTAGTCACCTGACCATCGTCCACCAGAGTGTAAGTGGTATCCCATGAATAACCCTTCCCGAGTATTTTCTTTAAACTTTGCAGTCTCGTTGTTAATCTCGGGGTTGAGGCATTTCCAAAAGATCCGAGCACCGAATGGTATGCAGTGCCCAGGAAAGCTTTCGCCAAATCTTATTTCATGAGCTGTCTTTTCTGCATGCTCCTCGTTGAGGGCAGCGACGCCCGTGGATGCATGCACAAAGTTGTGTCCACAGCAAAAGGCTTGCATGGCCTCTTTCCACCATTCGTGTCCCAGACCAGACATATGTAACACAGCTCTGGTACCAAGAATGACTATTTTGACGACGCGCTCAATCAATCCATTTGTCTGTGGACGATGTGGCGTACTCGTGTCGCGTCTCCATCCCAGTTGACGGCAAGCTTTCTGAAGCTCTCCAGAGTTGTCTGTGTAGATATGCTTCACCTCATCGTTCGCGGCGATGAACTGTTGAAAGGATGCCTTTGTAGTAGCTGCGTCTTTGTGTAGCGCTGGGTAGGCCATGAAGATGCCAGTATATCTGTCAAGGTCAACAAGTGCATATTTGTCGCCATGTTTGTCCGCGGCATCGTCTTTGGCCAGTACGATATGGTCGGCAGTTAGAGCCTCACCGAACTTCTTCGGGACAAAAGCCTCGTGGGCGTTATCCTCTTCGGTGGGGTCTGCCGGTGGATGTGGTTCGCGCTGTCGTCTACACGGGGCATTCTGTGCCATCGTACGAGAACATATCTCACAGTCAGGATGTTTTGGGCTGTGAGTCATGTAATGCATCGGGTCGATCGGTCATGTAATGCATCGGGTCGATCGGTTTCTTTTGTCTGTTGGATAGAACTCGATCGTTGTCTGGATGCGTTCGTGTGGGTGTCTCTGTCGGTATGTCGTTGTCTGCTTGAGCTATATCTAGCCCCCCGCATTGTGGAGGAGAGCATTGCGTCAGAGACATAGGCGAGTCGGTGGTTGTGTCCACGTTGGGCTCGTCTGTGCGTGTGTCGGGAGGTTCTTCGACCGTGATGGTCCGTGCTCCTCCTCCCTCTCCGACATGTGGTCTCTTGGGGCAGGTCCCTATGTGGGGTCGTAGCTCGTCTGCAGTGGTTGGTTGCTCTGTAGTTGTGCAGCACCAGCAAGTGTCGTTACAGCGGGCGGATGAACGCTTTCGCTGACGACGGCGGGGCGCTGACGAAGTGCATAAACGTGGTGGTGGTATCCGTGTTAAGTCGTCGAGTCGTAACTCTGGCACACGATTGTTGACTGGAATCTTATACCATTGGCCCCCCGGATCCTGAAGCATGTAGCCCAGCTCAGGATCCCAAAGCTGTCGAAAGCCATCAACCTCAATCAATTTTCCAACTGATAGTTATGATGGGCAGTCTGGTAAAGCAAGGGCTGAACTATGCAGTCCAACCTCGGGTAGCCGTATGTCGTAGTGCTCGTTGACGGTACGATCACCATTTGCAGTTTCCAGAATATGCTCTTCGCGAATAGATATGCGATCCGACTCGGTCTGCGTAAGTTCATGTTTTCCCTGAATATGATGGGCAGAACCACTGTCAAGAACCCGAGACCTTGTTAATGCTGCAGTCGAACGTGGAGTGTCGACTTGCTTTGTCGTTGTTGTCGTCTGGGCAGTCTTTGATGACTGCTTGACAGTGTCGCCATGCTTTCGGATCGCAGTTGTTGTGGCCACCGACTCTTTGTTGTGTCGGTAGTCGTACAGTTCGTCGTACCATAGTTGTGCCTCTTTTTGACATTCTCGTAAGGCCTCTGCACTATCATCCCACCATTTTTGTGGTAATGGATCTGGTACTTTGACGATGTCACCCTCATTCGGCAGCTCTTTCCACCTGTCCAGTCTGGCTCTGCCAGATATGTATGGAAATAGTAGTCCACGTTGCGTACGTCGAAGCGTATCCGACGACGTATCTTGGTAGATGTCGCTGTGGCCTTGGTGTTGGCCATGAGGGTCTTGTCGCGGATGACGCAACTGCGGTCTGAACGGCGTGAATGTCTAAAGTTGGCAGGAGAACGTGCTCTAGTGTTGGGTGAACCACGGGACGATCCGCGGCTCGGATACCGCTTGCCACGTCCTTTGTCACTGCCATATGATCTATCACGGCCGCGTGGACTGCCGCGTCCGCCGCCACGATTGTCTCGTCCTCGGGAGGTAGATCTCGAAGATCTGTCGCAACGACTTCTCGATTGGCTGCGAGAGTCTTGGGACCTCCTGGATGTCGAACGGGATCGGTCGCATTGGCGTCGGTTGTCACGTCCCTGTCGTGAATCGCTTGCGTAGCGAAACCCCCCGCGTTGTGAAGGCCGTTGACTTCCTGATCCGCGGGATGGTGATCGGCCACGGCTGTCATGGCTGGAAGTCCGTGGTCGACTCGGGCTTCGTTCAGGAGTCTTTGCACCAGGTGCGAGATGAGCGTATTTGCATTTGTCGCCTTTTGTGCACTTGTTCTGTGCGAAATCCTTGCGCTGTGCGACGTGCGGGTAGTTACACTTATCACCTCTGGTACATGTGTTGCGCTTGGCAAAATCGAAGCAGAATGGCTTTGATGCTGGCTTCTTGTGATTCGCAGGAGTGGACATACTACGGCGGGGGTTGCCACCAGCCGTTGATGTTCTGGAAGATTTGTTGTTCTTCCAATCCCTGGAATAGGTATGTAAAGCCTTGCACCGTTCACCATTGCGACAATTGCCTTTCTTCCATGCAACGCACACGTTAACCTGAGATCGTGTCTCGTGTTCGTACCGTAGCTTGTTTTGATTCTTCTCCAATTGTTTAATCTCCAGTACGTCCAGGACACGCTGTCGAAGCCAACCGTAGGTACGATTCGGGTCGCTCATCTTCATGCGCTGATACTCGTACATGTCTTGTTTCATCCATGCATGTCTACGAATCTGCGTGCGGAATAGCGATTCCAATATCTTTGGATCGGGTACTTCTCGGCATTCCAAGAGTAAGGCGTCCCATTCGGTGATGAAACGTTGCAAACCTTCGTCTCTCATCCTCAGTTCTTTAAGGCGCTCGAAATCGTGCAGGTCGTCGTCGACGTCTGTCACTTTGTAGGACTGTAGGATATGCCAATATATCTGGCGTCCTTTGAGCATGCGTCCTGCGTTGTGCTCTCTGGTCTCGATGAGCCTGATTTGGTAGCGTAAGTCTGAGGATAAGATGTCGCTCAGAGCGGTTGCGAGTTTGCAATCGATGCTCTCAAAGTCTCCACTGTCTTGTAAATCCTCGAATGTACATTCGGGCTGTTCTGCCACGCATAGGAAGGCGTATGCTTTGGATGGTCGCCCTGAGGCGGCCCCGAAGTTCTTTCGCACTCTTTGCTGCCACTCCAGCAGCTGCGTGATCTTAGGCAAGACAGGTACTCGGACGGTGTCTGACTCCTTGATAGGCGTCGTTGTATGTACCGACACCGCAGACACTGGTTGTGAGGGCATCGGTGCACCGTCGATGGTTGGTTCTGTGCGCACGGGAGACACATGACGTGTCTGTGCAGAAGCTGCCGCGGAGGCTGCTCCTGGAGATGTGCGTCGTTGTTGTCCTGCTGAAGCTTGTGGTGCTTCGGCGGACGCTGCCGTCGGCCTGTGCAGGTCGGCTGCAGGTCGAAGGTGAATGTTGGTGTCGTTAGTGTGTTCGATCAGCTGATTTGTCCAGCTCGTCATGTCTTCTTGTATTTGACCCACCTTTTGGCGTGTATACTCATCAGTATCCCGAGACCGTTGTGAATACCGATCAAGTCGATGCTCGCATGCTCGGAGACGGGCGCTTTGTGCCTCCACCTCGCTTTCCAGACGTGCGAGATAACTCTCAACACGTACCTTCTCAGTTTCTCTTTCATGAATAACCTGGGAGAGCTCTAACTGCGTGTGGTCCGCCGCCTTCTCAACCTCCTGCAACCTGTCAGTGAGGCGGGCGAAATCGTAAACCGTGGGAGGAGAATCCAGCTGGCCAGTCTGGGCTCGTCCGACACGCAACACTGCCAGGGCGTCCTGTACACCAGGAAAACGCTGCTCTATGTCAGAAATCCAGTTAGCGAGTGGCTGCACGACAGCGTTGGTCGCATCAAGCCTTTGAGTGATGACTCTCTCAGTACGCTGCAACATGTCGATCAGGTTCGACGAATTTGTGTGTGCTTCGGCACGAAGCGTCGCCGTAGTGTGGTCTAGGTAAGATCGAAGATCATTGATCTGAGACTGAACGTCGCCGAGGTCTGTGGCCTCGGTTGGAGTTGGTCGGTTACGGAGCTGGTCGTGGATCTCATCATGTAAAATCCTGACCGCAGAAATGCCTGTGTCGCGTACGATCACAAGTTGTTGCTCCATCTGCGCGAGATAGTTGCGCAGGTTCTCGACCATTCGCCGTTCGTTCACCTGAGTGTGACACCTCACGATCAACCTGGTACTGCAGTTCTCCTATGATGCGTCGATCTTCGGCGATCCTGGAATCGATGATCCCTAAGGCGCCGTCAAGATCGCGGCGTATGGCTGCAGTATCGGTGGCGTTCGTCTGAACGCTCTGTAGTAGTCCAGAGTATTGGCTGGACACGAAGGTTTCAACCTGGTCTCTGAGCTCAGCTATGTCACCTGCGGCGGACGTCTCCGCCAGCTGGTCGTCTGAGATGGAGAGGTGGGGAGCGTCAGCTTCCCTGTGTCCCCTGTCGCGGGGAGTGCATGGCCTCTGAGAGGCAGTGCGCGGGCTCGACCTGCTTTCGCCGCATGGGCCTGGGGCTCCACGGCGGTTGCGCGCGGACGAGCTGCGACTCGGACCATGTGTGTGTGGTGTCTCATCCGATGATACCTTGGGGTACCGCGTCTGTGGCTGTGCCGACACTGGTCTACTGAGTTCCTCGAAGGTAGCTACGTGCTCCGCCGCAGGGGCGGTCGCAGGGCTGGGGGCCCCAGCACCTGAGGTCCATCGGCGGTCAGCGCGAAAGCACCCTGGAGTATCGAGACCGGTAAGGCTTTCGCCTGACGCGGTTGGGATTGCTCCCGACGGGGAAGGGGAGGGAGGATCGAAGGTCGGCGTGTGAAACTCCTTCCTTCCTGTTCCTACTCCTTCTCCTGTCCCCCCGCGGGCGGCGCTGCGGCGAAGTTCAGCAGCTAGACGCGCCTCGGGTCCTCGGGAGCTGGGGGGGGGTATCGGGGACACCAACACAGTCCGCACTAATGCTCTCCAACTCGTCACCGAGCCGTCGCACCGTGGGAGAGCTTGGACGCGAAGCCCCAATGGAACCCTTACGGCGCATGCGCCGAAGTGGCTCCATCAGGCGCGCATGCAAGGTCACCGCGGTCGATTCGGTGAGGGTGAGCTTTAAAGGGCTGATAACCTGTGTATGGGGTTGAAGTACAAGGGTACAGAACCCCTGGTCCGTTGGTAGAGAGATGGAGGGATAGATGGATATCTTTCCCTCCCACGCGATCAAAGTACGATCGCTCCAACTCAGTACCTGAGCCCAAACGGCCAGGTGCGGGAGAGGTAAGGATAAGGAGTATATATGAGGGTATTACACGGGTTCCTTCCACAACCCCGGCCTCAGGGACACCCGGCGCGCGACACGCGGATTCTGCGTGTCCGCCCCCCTGGTGGGGCCCCCGTGACACGCAGATTCTGCGTGTCCCCACCCCGGCCCCCGGACCCCTGGCGTGCGACACGCAGATTTTGGGCCCGCGTGACACGCAGATTCTGCGTGTCCCCACCCCGGCCCCCAGGACCCCTGGCGTGCGACACGCAGATTTTGCGTGACCGCCCCCCTGGTGGAGCCCGCGTGACACGCAGATTCTGCGTGTCCCCACCCTGGCCCCGGACCCCCGGCGTGCGACACGCCTGGTGGGGCCCGCGTGACACGCAGATTCTGCGTGTCCCCACCCCGGCCCCCAGGACCCCTGGCGTGCGACACAAAGATTTTGCGTGTCCGCCCCCCTGATTCTGCGTGTCCCGCCCCAGGCGCGCTCCGTGTGACACGCAGATTTTGCGTGTCACGTGTGCGCGACACGAATAATTAATGATAGTAGTAGTAGTAGTAATGTTAGCACGAATAATAGTATTAATAAAATCATTACTGATTTTATTCGTAATAGTATGAGTCGTGCGAGTCGTCTTCTGCGTCTTCGTAATAGTAGTGTTGTGCGTATTCCTTTCTTCCCAAAAATAGTAGTGCGGTTCGTATGTTTATGGTTCGTCATATTACTTGTCGCGTTGGTTGTATGAGCAGTATTACTTGTCTTCGTTGTGTGAAGTTTAGTCTTCGTGTTACTAGTCGTCTTCGTATTATTCGCATTCGTCTGAATAGTAGTCGCGTTAGTCTTTGTATTCGTCGTCCTACTCGTCTGAGTCGTATTAGTAGTCGTATTGTTCGTAGTGTATGCGTCGTCGCTGTCTTCGTCTAATGAGTAGTAGCGTTAGTCTTCTTACTATTCATAGTATTAATGTCAGTAGTCGTACTCGGATTCCCCTTATTCGTCGTAGTATTATGCATGGTACGAGTAGCGTTCATATTAGTAGGCGTCCTAGTCATATTCGTCTTATTCGAATTACGATTAATATTCGTACTATTCGTGTCCGTCTTCTTAATAGTACCCTTACGAATATTAGTATTAGTAGTAATCGTCTTTTTTATTCGTCTTCGTTTTATCCTTACTCGTAGCATTCGTATTAGTGTGATTCGTCGTCGTCGTCTTCTTATCCTTCTTAGTAGTATTATGTCCCCGCATCCTCCTCATCCTCCTCCTCACCCTCCTCCCCCTCCTCCCCCTCCTCCCCCTCCCCCTCCTCCTCCCCCGCCTCCCCCTCCTCCCCCTCTCCCCCCCTCCTCCCCATCCTCCTCCTCCTCCTCATCATCCTCCTCCCCGGCCTCCTCCTCCTCCTCTTCCGCCGCATCCTCCTCCTCCTCCGCCTCCACTTCCTCCTCCTCCTCCTCCGCCTCCGCATCCGCCCCCACCTCCGCCTCAGCTTCCTACTCCTACTCCTCATCCTCCGCGTCTTCTTCAGTATCCGCCTCCTCCTCCTCTTCTTATTATTATTATTATTAGTAGTCGTATTCGTAGTGTCCTTAATAGGTTTCTTCTTGCTATCCGTCCGATTATTCTTCTTACTATTACTAATAAATTAGTAGTAGTAGTAGTAGTAGTAGTAGTAGTAGTAGTAGTAGTAGTAGTAGTAGTAGTAGTAGTAGTAGTAGTAGTAGTAGTAGTAGTAGTAGAAGTAGTAGAGTAGTAGTAGTAGTCGTAAGTAGTTTAGTGTAGCCGTAGTCGTAGTAGTAGTAGTAGTAGTAGTAGTAGTAGTAGTAGTAGTAGTAGTAGTAGTAGTAGTAGTAGTAGTAGTAGTAATAGTAGTAGCAGTAGTAGTAGTAGTATCCGTGTGTGTCTTAGTATTAGTCTCCGTGCGTCTTAACATGTTCATGGTTCTTAGTCTTCTTATTTATAATGTTCGTATTAGTAGTAGTATGCTTCGTTTTCTGAATACGATTAGTATTCGTAGTCGTCTTGGTGTCCGTGGTATTACGTTTCGTAGCATGCTGCTTCGTAGTATTACGAATATCCGTATTATTATTGACCGCGTTCTACTTCGTAATAGTATTATTCGTGTTAGTAGTAGTATTAGTATACGCAGTATTACCAATAGCGTTCGCAGTATTATTCGTAGTATTAGTGTTATTATTCATATTCGTAGTATTAGTATGTGTCTTGGTTGTCTTATTATTATCCTCCCTATTATTATTAGCATTGGTAGTATTAGTAGTATTAGTAGTATGATTTGTGTGCGTCTGCTTAGCCTTATTATTAATGGCATTATTATGATTACGTGTAGCATTCGCATTATTATTATTATTAATAGTATCAGTCTATGTTTATTCGTCTTCGGATTTGTATTATTATTCCTCCTCCTCCTCCTCCTCCTCCTCCTCCTCCTCTGCCTCAGCATCCTCCTCCTCCTCCTCCGCCTCCTCCGCCTCCTCCGCCTCCTCCGCCTCCGCCTCCGCCTCCGCCTCCTCCGCCTCCTCCGCCTCCTTCGCCTACTCCTCTTCCTCCTCTTCTTCCTCCTCCTCCTCATCCTCCTCCTCCTCATCATCCTCCTCCTCCTCCGCATCCTCCTCCTCCTCCGCCTCCTCCTCCTCCGCCTCCGCCTCCGCCTCCGCCTCCGCCTCCGCCTCCGCCTCCGCCTCCTCCTCCTCCTCCTCCTCATTCTCCTCATCGCCCGCCAGGTGCTAGAAGGCGGGACTGACCTTAGTACGGCAAACACCCGATGAACCGAAGTGTGAGGGGTGTGCCGAAATGTGTGGCGGGGACGCATGTAATATGTGCCACTGGGGCCGTCGGTGGAGCTCCTAGGAGCCACGAACCGTGTGAGGGGTGTGCCGAAATGAGGCGGCAGAGGCAGCGATGGGAGGAGGGAGGAGGGGGAGAAGCGCGGGAGGTGAGATGAGGAAAGCGGGGTGCAGTCTCTTCAAAACGGGAACCCGATACCACAGGATGGTTGGGGGGGAAATGATGTGTGTGGAGGGGGTAGGGCGCAACAAAACAAACTTAGCCTGGCGAAGGACACAACCATATGCAGTTGTGAATACCGTCATTGCGGATATCGCCGCCGGTGGACACCCTTATGAGGTAACGAAACGCGTGAAGAGCGTGCCGAAATGGGTTACCGCCGCCATGCGGGAGATGCTACTGGGACCTGATGTAGAGCCTCCTGTGTGCGTCCACGAAACGTGTGAGGGGTGTGCCGAAATGAGGCGGCGCCACCATGCGGACTGCGCCACTGGGACCTCAAGCGGAGCCCCCATTAGGGGCCACGAAACGTGTGAGGGATGCCCCAAAATGGCGCGGCGCCGCCATGCGGCCTGCGCCACTGGGACCTTAGGTGGAGCTCCCAATGTGGCCACGAAACGTGTGAGGGGTGTGCCAAAATGGGGCGGCGCCGCCATGCGGCCTGCGCCACTGAGACCTTAAGCGGAGCTCCCTATGGGGCCACGGAACGTGAGAGGGGTGTACACAATGGGGCGGCGCAGCCATGCTGACTGCGCCACTGGGACCTTAGGTGGAGCTCCATATGGTGCCACGAAACATGTGAGGGGTGTGCCAAAATGGGGCGGCGCCGCCATGCGGACTGCGCCACTGAGACCTCAAGTGGAGCCCCCGTTATGGGGCCACGGAACGTGAGAGGGGTGTGCCAAAAATGGGGCGGGGGCGCCATGCGGTGGACCCGTAGGTGGAGCTCCCTATGGGGCCACGAAACGTGCGAAGGGTGTGCCAAAATTGGGCGGCGCCGCCATGCGGACTGCGCCACTGTGACCTTAGGTGGAGCTCCCTATGGTGCCACAAAACGTGTGAGGGGTGTGCCAAAATGGGGCAGCGGGCTGCGCCACTGCGACCTTAGGTGGAGCTGCCTATGGGGCCACGAAACGTGTGAGGGGTGTGCCAAAATGGGGCACCGCCGCCATGCGAACTGCGACAATGGGACCTTGGGTGGGGCCCCCATATGGGGCTACGAAACGTGTGAGGGATGTCCCAAAATGGGGCGGCGCCGCCATGCGGCCTGGATCTGATGCGGAACTCCATATGGGGCCACGAAGCGTGTGAAAGATGTGCCAAAATGGGGCGGCGGGGCCATGCGGACTGCGCCATTAGGACCTTGGGTGGGCCCCCCTACGCGGTTACGAAAAGCGTGAGGATTGTGACAAAGACGGTGACGAATGTGGTAATGATGGCGATGATGATGATGATGACGATGACGATGACGATGACGATGACGATGACGATGATGATGATGATGATGATGATGATGATGATGCTGCTGCTGTTGATGATGATGATCATGATCATGATCATGATGATGATGGATAGATGATGATGATGATGATGATGATGATGATGATGATGATGATGATGATGATGATGATGATGATGATGATGATGATGATGACGCTGCTGCTGTTGCTGTTGCTGTTGATGATGGTGATGAACATGATGGTGATGGATGGATGATGATGGTGATGATGATGATGATGAAGATGATGATGATGTTGATGATGATGATGAAAATGATGATGAGGGTGATGATGATGGTGATGATGGTGCTGATGATGATGATGACGATGATGATGATGATGCTGATGATGATGATGATGGTGATGACGATGATGGTGATGTTGATGATAGTGATGGTGATAGTGATGGTGATGGTGATGATGGCGATGATGGTGATACTGATGACGATGATGACAACGGCGGCGATGATGGTGCTGCTGGCGATGATGATGATAATGGGAACGATGATGATGTTGGTGATAATGATGATGATGATGATGATGATGATGATGATGATGATGATGATGATGATGATGATGGTGGTGATGATGATGATGATGATGATGATGATGATGATGATGATGATGATGGTGGTGGTGGTGGTGGTGATGATGATCATGATGATGATGATGCTGATGGTGATGATGATAAGAGGAGAAGGGAGGGGGGCAGCGGGAGGAGGAGTGAGAACGCGGGGCGCTGTCTCTGTAAAACGAGGACACAACACCATAGGATGGTTGGAAAACAGTGTCTCCACGTGGTTGTCCTGTGTCGTTGTCTGGTCCCCGTTCAAATGGACTTCTAGTGTATGGATTATAGAAAGAATCCTTTTGTGGATTTCAATGGGAATTTGTTGCTCGCGATTTACACGTTGACTTCTATTATGCAGATGGCAAATAGAATCCGTTCGTGCGAATTCCAATAGGAGTACTTTTGCGAGCGGTTTACACATTGCTTTCCAGTGTACGGATTACAAATGATATTCGTTATGTGGATGTCAATCAGATTTCTTTTGAGCGAGTTACATATTGATTTCTAGTGTGTGTGTGCGTGTGGGAAACCGATAAAAATGCTTGTGGACTTCAGTAGGAATCCTGCTGTGAGCGAGTTACACATTGACGCAGTGTGGCTTACTGATAAAATCAATAAGATGTGTTGCGTGGATAATTTGCATGTTGATGTGTATTGCTTCGAGATCTAGTTATGTTAGATTTGAAATAAAATTTGGCATACACACAGAATTGCAAAACAACACGCCGCCAACCACGCCACCACGACCAAACAACAAAGCAAAACAGAAAAAAAGCACGGGAACCTCGAGAAGAGTAGTCGCCGCCACTGGGGCCTTCGGTGGAGCTCCCTATGGGGCCACAAAACGAGTGAGGGGTGTGCCGAAATGGGTAGCGCGGGCACACGTGGACACCGCCACTGGGGCCTTCGGTGGAGCTCCCTATCGGGCCACGAAACGTGTGAGGGGTGGGCCGAAGCTGATGGAGATGATGGTGATGAGGACGGCGATGATAACGACGATGATGGTGATGATGACGATGATAACGATGGTGATGACGACGACGACGACGACGACGACGACGACGACGACGACGACGACGATCCTGATGATGATGACGATGATGGCGGGAGGAGGAAGGAAGGAAGGAAGGAGTGGACGCAGGGCGCTCTCTTCAAAACGAGGACCCAACACCACAGGACGGTTGGGAAAAACGGTGCGCGGGCGCCCCGTGAGCACTTTGCATTGGCTTTGGGCAGGGACGGCGGGCGTGCCCTCATAATGTCCGCTCTCTGCAGGCCGTCCATCCCCATCAAAACACAGTACAAAATACAGTCTGCGGCAGAGTATGAACCGCGCGCGGGCCCCCCATGATCACGCTGCTTGGTTTTGACAGGGACGGCGGCTGTCCAGGGAGGCCCCCAGGGTCTCTAGAGCACCCCTCACGAGGCACAGAGGGGGCCCCGGGGGCTGCAAAATTGAGCGAAAAGCTGGGGACATCATGGGCCAGGGACACCTTTAGCAGCCCCCGACCCTTCTTCACCGCTTCCCTCACAACGCACGACCTCACCCTAAACCCGTCCTGGGCCGCTGCTGTGGCCTTCTTGCCACAGATTCTCAGCTACATACCCTTGCCCAACCGCCCTCGCCGTCGCCGTTGTCCCTCCCGCACCCCTCCCCCACGGCATGTTCGACGATCCGCTTGCTCGCTGGCCACCACTTCGCTCTCGCCTTGCCTGCCCTGCAGGTCAGGCAACACCAATACACATCAAACACCATCGCGGATTTGTCACGCGCGTCCCTACTCCATCCTGCAGATGCCTGGGTGCAAACGCGGCGATGAGACAGGAGACCACGGGAACACGCGCCTCGGTAGCTCCCCAAACCGCCCGGACTCCACAAATGTGAGGCGGCGGTGCCTGCCCCCTCGGGAGCGCTCAAGTGAATAATCTCCCAGCAGCTAGGAGCCAGTAAACATCGAAGAACCCCTGGCACAATTCTGTGGCCCCCCCGGGGCCCGCAGGAGCGCCTCGGGATACAGCTGCGACCCACCGGAGACCTGCAAAAGCCCGCCTCTCGGGCCGCCTGGATCCCTCCAGAGAAAAAACTGGAGATCCTGCTAGAATACACGAAGTTTCGAAATCTGGCGTGAGTACTCCAAGGGGAAGAGCCAGCCGACCTCGTTTTCAGATAAAAAGTCGAAGGTATCCAAAATGCCTTGCGAGGCGCGCCTGTCCGTGATGAACCGCCAGAGGATGGCTCAGGGAGCTACTGGAACTTAACATGCATTACCCTCTTCGTCGTCCAACCTCCCCATGTCACATCCCTCCTCCCTCCTCCTCTACCTCATCATCCTCACCACCACCATCATAATTCCTCCTCGTCATACTGGTCCATAGCTCCACTTGTCCGATAAGTCATCCCCTGCTCTTGTCCCACCTCCACCCAGGACTGCAGTGGAGGAGAAAATAACAGCATAAACATTCAACTTTCGGATGTCCGCGCGGATCTTTGGATCGGCGCTGGAGGCGCCGCCAGCGGAGTCTAGGGCCGATCCAAACAAAAAAAGCGCGCGACCTCCCTAAGTTAGTGTTCACGCAATGGTTTCTTATTCGATGAAGGCTCTCTGTGGAAGCAGCACGCCTTCCGCTTCTTGGAGAATCTGCTGGTGGCCTCCCTGAGGAAGTCTTCCGCGTCCGCGCCGCTCGCGAACTTGAGGACCTGCGGCTTGCCTGCCAGTCACGTCAACACCGACAGGAGAAGAGATGGCATGGAAAGGCAAGGTTGGAACGGCCAACGGAAACTCCCCCGCAAAAAACAACCCCTCGCGTCGGGGAAAAAACACGACGGAAGGTGTTCCGCAATATTTGGCTTCGGACTGGCTTATCCAGATTCGGGACTGTCAAAATACTGTTCTGGATGAAAACAGGTCCCCCGCAAGGGGTCCAGACTTCTGGGGGTCCACGTCACCAAAAAGTGATGCCGTTTGGTGCACGCGTATCAGCCCGCATGGGGAATAGACGCAATGGAGACCGCCCGATTGACGCACGATGGGCTTTTGCAGCGTCGCTCATGGAAGATGATCCGTCTGTTGCCTTGCCCAAACAATTAGTTGATTGCTCGTCGGCTGTCCTATGTTGAATCCCCGTGGTGGATCGAAGCTCCGAAGCCCCAACCGAACAGTGGCCAACAATGGCTTTCTCGATATCGGCGACAGCGGCCTTCCCCCTGCCCCATCCCGATAATGATTCCCGCACAAGCGCACGCCTCGGACTGGTTTATTCCCAGCCCGCCAGATGCTCACTGGACGCATAGGCACTTTGTGGAATGTGCTAAGCTTCGCGCTGTAGGCGCATGGTAGAGTGTCCTCTGGTCCCTAGAAGTCCTCGCTACACAGCGCTGCAAGAGAATTTCGAAACATCCCAATCCCAAATTGACGGAACTCCGATGCGCTCTTCGGCACCTTTGGGCAATGTCACGGCTCCACATGAACCTCTGGAGCGTGGTTGGAGGCCGCGCCCTCGTCTCAGGCGATCGCAAGGATCCCCGAATGCCTTCTCCAGTCCGCGGGGGCATGATTGGAGGCCGCAACCTCCAACCTTAATCATGTGTACCCAAAGTTCATGATAAAGCCCTTGTTGGTCCCTTTTGGGCTGCCCTGGAGGCCCTGAGGGCTTGCCCAGGACACCTAAGTCATTGAAAAGCACTCAGCACTCGAATGATTCAAGGCCCGTCTTGAGGCATAATCCGGCCTTCAAGCTTTTAACATGGCCCTGAAAAATCCCAACACCCAAATAAGGTCCCAAAGGCCCCCAAGATAGCCCCTCGACGGGCCCAAAGCCCCTGGCAATTGAAGCCCCCAAGAAACACTCAAGAGAACCCGGACGCCCCAAAGATGGCCCCAGGAAGACCCCAAGAGACACCCAAGAAGGAGTCGAAACCGGAGTTGCCAGCGCATGTTGTATATAATGTGAAAGAGAACAGATGCGATGGAGGAGATGGCAACTCGGAGAGGACAAAGGCCGTTTGAACTGCTGGGCCGCCGCAAATGGCACGTACTAGGCGGAGCCGACCACGTGAGCAAATACAACGGCGCCGCCGTGAGCCGAGGCTGCGGCGGACGAACAACGCATCATATATATATGCCTTCCTCTGGGCGTTCACTCAAAGCCGAGGTGGGGCGAAGCTCGACCGTCGCCACCAACTGGCATATGATCACAGCAACGCTTGTGAAGGCATTAGAAATCGACTTTCAAAAAATTCAACTACCGACGCAGCGAATCCGCCGGCCCCCTTGTGGGGCCACCAGGCTGTAGGCGCGGGTTCGCAGTTTCCTGTGCCAGTTGTAGCTTGTAGTTTCCAGTGTTACTAGTTGACTTCTTGCTGGTTACTGTAACTAGTTGATTGACCGCGCGAGGGGGGGGAGGCCCAAACAAGATTTTTAGCCTCACCTGGGCGCGTTGTCTGAATTGCTGGGGGGGCTCGAAATCAACACCCCTCACGCAGATCCGCGGGGTCAGGGTCCAAAAACACATGGGATTTTTGCCACATTTCTGAAATTCGGTGCCACCCCTCACGCAGATCCGCGGGGTCAGGGTCCAAAAACACAGGGGATTTGCCACATTTCTGAAATTCGGTGCCACCCCTCACGCAGATCCGCGGGGTCAGGGTCCAAAAACACATGGGATTTGCCACATTTCTGAAATTCGGTGCCACCCCTCACGCAGATCCGCGGGGTCAGGGTCCAAAAACACATGGGATTTGCCACATTTCTGAAATTCGGTGCCACCCCTCACGCAGATCCGCGGGGTCAGGGTCCAAAAACACAAGGGATTTGCCACATTTCTGAAATTCGGTGCCACCCCTCACGCAGATCCGCGGGGTCAGGGTCCAAAAACACAGGGATTTGCCACATTTCTGAAATTCGGTGCCACCCCTCACGCAGATCCGCGGGGTCAGGGTCCAAAAACACAGGGATTTGCCACATTTCTGAAATTCGGTGCCACCCCTCACGCAGATCCGCGGGGTCAGGGTCCAAAAACACAGGGATTTGCCACATTTCTGAAATTCGGTGCCACCCCTCACGCAGATCCGCGGGGTCAGGGTCCAAAAACACAGGGATTTGCCACATTTCTGAAATTCGGTGCCACCCCTCACGCAGATCCGCGGGGTCAGGGTCCAAAAACACAGGGGATTTGCCACATTTCTGAAATTCGGTGCCACCCCTCACGCAGATCCGCGGGGTCAGGGTCCAAAAACACAGGGGATTTGCCACATTTCTGAAATTCGGTGCCACCCCTCACGCACATCCATCGCAAGGCGTGGTAACCCAAACTGCGAGAACTCCCTCGGCCCTTTAATCGCAAGGTGTGGTAACCAAGCCCTTAAACCATACACGTCTTACCAATCGCCAGGTGTGGTAACCCCTCTTGTGATCAGTTGGTTTTGCTGATTGCGACTCGGCTTCGCATGAAGTTTCGATACTGCTTCACGACAGCGCCAAGGCCTCATGACTTAGCTCTTCCATGACCCATTCTCCGAGAGAGGGGGCCGGCGGCAGGGGGCGAAGCCCTTACGGATAAAAAACGGGGGCGCAAAAAGCTAGGTCACGCCGCCATGAACCTGGCCGACTAGCACCAAAGCACGATTGGCAAAGACGAGCTGCATAATGCAGCGCGGGCTGAACAGACCAAGTGGCCCCCCCGAAAGCCCAGGCGCAGAGCATACCACGATAGGTCTCGACTCCGCGACATCACTGCGCAACGACTGCAGTCGCGACTCCGCGACGGCAGCATGCGGACAGAGTGCGGCGACGCGCTCGTTACTGAACAGTCGCGGGCCCGCGAGAGCTCCACGCGGGGCCAGCGGGAGGATCCCCCTCTCCAGGCACAGAGCGGCTGCAGCTGAATGATCCCCCAGACACCCGGGGTCCATAAAGGCGAATGAGCAGCAACAGCTGGAATCTGTCGGCGATGGGAGGCCCAGTGCCTCGACGCGGCGCGCGCGATTCGGATTCGCTCGCGTAGCTGCGGCAGCGGGCCATGGCTTGAAGAAGCAGGTCGCGGTGGACAGCGCCTTGTGCGCAGCGATGCGCCGTCGCGTCGCGGGCGTCGCACCACGGAGCGTTGTCGAAGACGCCGAGGTCCAAGAACTCTGTTATCCAGCTGATACGCACCAACAATGTCTTCTCCGTCGGTGTCTCGGGATCTCTGCTGAAAAGAGACTCGACGACCGGCTCGGCGCCAATTGCGGGGGGCACCTCAACGCAGAGCCCACCGATTTAATAGAGGCGCTTGGGCTCGGAAGGACTGGAGCGCCCTTGAATGAGCTCATGCAGCGGTGCCAGAGCAGGGCAACATTCGCCCGGACTGCGAGCGGAGGCAAGTGCTTCGGCAGCGTAGCTGGACCTGACTTGAAAACGATGGGATTAGCAAAGACTGTCGACACGGTGCACACCCTCCCCTTTGCCCCTCGTGGTTCCACAACGCGGCAGATTGCATCCACGAAAGCCGCGGCCCTTGGTCTCGTGCTTCCGAGACCCAGAGTCACTGCGAAGGTCCACGGTCCCGTCAGAGGCTATGACTCGGTAGGTGATCTTCTCTGGGTAGTAAGACAAATTGCAAATATGGGCATCCAGTCGTCTCGCCCGCATACTCGTCGGTTCCTGGATACGCTGCGAAGAAACAACCTATACCATAATCCAGAATTGGGCGAGTGCGGAATACGCCAGGGCCCCACGCAGCTAACAAACATGCAACTGGTAAGAATACTAGCCTTTGCTTCTTGGGAAGCACCTACAAAATCAGGATGTGCAGTCGAACGAAAATGTCTGACATACTCGCCTCGATCCACGACCGCATCACCAACTTCCAGCTTGGTCTATCTCACTGCACAATTCGTGCACGTATGCTTTTTCAACTTGCATCAACAAAATACCTGCTCGACCTGTTTGGCGTAGGCGTCTACGTCGAATTCCTTGCCTCACATGCTGATGTCGCCCGCGCTGGGCTGCGAGCGGGCCCTCGGTGGCCTCAAACCCCCGTCCGCAAGAAATAAACTCGCGGCCGATGCCCCTCATGGCCTGCTCAAGCTCGGGGGAGGGGGCACGGGGGGCTTCCTTGGCGCCGGTGACGGGCTCAAAGCATTCTAGACCACGTCGTGGCTCGTCGCGTTCCTCGGAGCCCGGTAAAGGCACGAAGGGCAGCAGCACTGCCAGGAGGCAGGGCGGAACAAACAATACGCTCCTGCTCGCTCGTGGCTTCGGCCAGCTCTCTGCATGCTAGGATTATCAAGAAAGCCTCATCCACGCAGACTGGCCAGGATCCAACCACGGTGCCATGCCGCCCCCCTCGCCAACAAGCGACGGGAAGAACGTCGCCCCGCTCCGAAGAATGCTTCCTCGGAGAAAACTTCTAGAACACAAAGTTCCACATTACAAGGCGACGTCGCGTAATGCACCCCACGTTTCCCCCGCCTACATTTACGAAACTTCCAGTTGCACGCGTACCTCGAGGTCATGATGCCCTGGCCATGGGACAACATGTCCACGGTGAAGCACCGGGTATCCGACAATATCTTGCGTTCGGTCAAGGGCGCTAAAAAATAACTACGTGGAATGGTTGACGAC
Source organism: Prorocentrum cordatum (assembly GCA_963575745.1). Taxonomy (NCBI): domain Eukaryota; class Dinophyceae; order Prorocentrales; family Prorocentraceae; genus Prorocentrum; species Prorocentrum cordatum. The sequence goes on from CAUYUJ010001825.1 coordinate 507,477, forward strand.
GTCCTGCTCGGCAGGCAGGTCGCCCCCTTGACCGCTGCAGCTCTTTTGACTTCGGCTGAGACGCACACGCGAACGATGACCATCCCATCGCTGCAACCGGGTTGGGCGCACCCACCGTAATCGTCGGGGTCAACGTTATAGCGGTCGTCATTGCAACCATCGCCCAACGCCATTCTAGCCAGCAAAAAGGTACCAGGACGCTGGCATGAAAAGAAGCCGTCAAGTTGTTCGTGCTCACGCAAGTCTATAAAGTCCTCTTTGAATACGGGTTTCTCATGCTCGTGCGATACGAGTACCGCATTTACAAGCATCACGGAGGAAGGGGTCGAATACTGGGACTGGAACTGTTCAGCAAGGGCACATGATGCCGCGAACTGATGTTCGGCATACATTACTCCCTGGTGCCAGTCGCGCAAGCTCCTGGCGCCCCCCTCTTGTTCGCCATGACCATGTCCATCAGCCAGGTCTGGGGATCGAGTAGGGCCCTCGTCGGATGGGCGCGCGGGTCAAGCTGCAATCAAGAACTGAATGAGGCGAGCATGGCCGCCGCCGGCAACGCCCCGAACGTTGAGAAGGGCATTGCCGGACTCATAAAGTGAAAGCCAGACTGGACGTCGTTGTCGCAGTAGAGCATTGAGCTTCGGTCAGCTCCCTGGCACGCCCGCAGAGAGTGGGCACTCTTAGCCAAGCCTACGGCCCTGACGTTGTCAATCCGGCAGAAATGAGCCCTGACGACGGCCTGCGACGCCACGCGCGCCTCTGGGGCAAGCTTGGTTCCCAGGGATAGTCGGCGCACATTCTTGTGGCCGGGGATGTAGCCACAGACAAAGGTGGCCTTTCCTACTGGAAGAGCCTCAATGTAGGATCTTGCGGTAATCATGGCCATGTGTCCATGCCGAATACCTCGGCCATGAGCACCACAATGAACAGGGTGGATTTAGCATCAGGGCTTTGAACATAGTACATGCATACATACGCATATATATATATATACACACATACATACATACATACATACATACATACATACGTACGTACATTCATACATACATACATACATACATACATACATATATGAATATGGCCCCAGGTTCGGCCATCAGCCGCCCCTCTCTTCGTTGACATCGGCGGCAGTACAGGGGCCGTTGCAGGCACCGCCGTCGACTTCTGCGGCGGGCGGTCGACGGCAGTCCATCGAGTCACCGCTCGGAAGATTCCGCCGCCATCCGAGCTGGTCTTAGCCTTTGGGGCCTCGTTTACATTCTCCGTAGCAGGGGCGAGGGCGCCGGCTTCAAGGGAAATCTCACGAATACAACGTTCACGTTCCTGGCTGGCGGCCTCGGGCACATCAAGATCTGGCCCTTCGAAATCAGGAAGCACCAGCGGTTGTCTGAGGCGTAGGCGCCGCAAGGAGAAGAGTTCAGGATAGAGAGCTGACGCATTGCAATCGAACACCGATTCGAAGGCAAGGAGAACGTCCTGCCTTTTGGAATCTTCTCCACGGTATGCAAGACGTCTCTCAGAATACCGACTGGGGCCCCCATGGCTTCGGCACGCTGCCCTGACGCTCGAACGCGGAGCTTGGCCCCCCAATTCTTTCAGATGGCTCTTGGCATCAGCGTCGTCGGGGCCCCTCTCTCGCCATCACAATAGAATCATGTAGCGGCGCGGTTGTAATTGAGCTAACACTTGCGGCAAGCATCCGAGAGGGTGTCCTTGGATTTATGGAAGATCTCACAGCCGCTCCCACACCTGATGCATCGGTCGATGATGTGAAGAGCGATGTGCTTCTTACAGACAGAGAACGCACTCCGCCTCCTCGTCGAATCGGCCGGCCAATGCCAAGCTCAATGATGGTGAGGTAGATGCGCAAAAGCGTCCCCATGCCGGGCATTCACGACACGTATCAACGATGGGCTTGATCACGTTCATTCGTTGTGAGATCAAACGAATCATGGGTTACTTCGCATGCAAGAACCTGAGAAGTAGCTTGCGGAGCTCCATGTTAATCGCAGCAGGAATGGCACTCCTGCGCGCTTTAAGGCTGGACCAAATGTTGAATCTAATCCAGTCGGGCAGGGCACTTGTGCCCGCGCCGCGGTCCGAAGATTGGGGCATGCTATGAGCAGCGAAAGATGTTCGAAATCTGGCACGGTGATGCTCTGGTTCAGGCGGGGGAAGCACGTCTTGGACAGGACCGATCACGCGTCCACTATCGGCCCACGACGAAGTCGCACTATCCATTTCCGCGGTGGGGTCACGAGTTGAACGAGGTCGCGGCGGTCTCAGATCAGCCCCTGATGGCCCCGCAGACGAGGCGCACTCCACCCACCCCTAAATCGATTAGTTCTGGAAGATCCCGACCGTCCTCGGGCCGAAAGGGCATCATATACTGCGGGCCAGCTAGACGGGTGGGCAAATCTGCATTTGCCAGCAGCGCAGCTCTGACCAGTCTCTCGCTCGCCGCACTCCTTCTCGCGCGCTTCGCGCCCCAAAAGGATCAAGATCGCGTCGCAGTACCTGCGCGCGTGGGGATCTCGAGAAAGCGACGGGCCATTGGCTCGGAAGTACTCGGCACATCCGAAGCAACCGCGTCCGCCTTGAAGGGATCTACCGGAGCGGGGGCGGGTTCGCGGTCCGAGTCGCTCGAACCGGGCCCGCGGCACCTCCTGCCGCTGTCGCGAGAAAACTGTCGACGCCGGTCAGATGCGGCAAGCTCGAATTTCCTCGAGACAGTCGGCGACGGGGAGCTACAACCTGCACAAAGACCTCAGCGTCGACGATAACGCTGCACGACATCTCCGCGCAGCGGGCGGCCACAGCGAGCCCCTGGCGGCAGGGTCGGCAGTGGCCGCGACGTTCCTCGCATCGATATTGCAGGGAAGATCGGTGCAAGATCAAGCGATTGACAATAATACCTGTCGACATCGCACGGGCCTGCAATGGCCGCCCTTGCGGCTCGCCATGCACTGGACGAACACCGCCCTGCGTGGTTGGGCGCCTTTTCTGCGCTCAGGTCCAATGCGGTATTTCATGAATCACACTAGCGGCGGGCTGCCCCCGCGCCCAATAGCCGCCTGGCGACGCGGCAACAACATCGCAGATGTGGAAGGTCAGCCCCATGGCGCCTGATACAGAATGTCTGACCTGTCATTCTGCAACTCGGCCGGACAACAATACCACGCACTAAGTTAGTCTCCGGAGGAGGAAAAAAAAGAAACCGAAAAGGAAGAAGGGGGGGGAAGAGAGAGAGAGAGAGAGAGAGAGAGAGAGAGAGCACGTTGAAGATACGCGTCGCCCAGATCAACGAAAGTTGCCACGACGTCAAGGTTACCTCGTAGAAGAAAGTGCCCCTGCAAGAGCTGCTTCAGAAATGCCCGCATTTTCCAACGCATAATCCAGGCGAGTCTCGATATCGAACTGGCCCATAGCAGAGGAGAGGGATTATGTCGCTGAGATGCGCATGTTGAAGCTTGCCGTGAGTGCACACGTCAGTGAAGATGTCGTCGCAACCCAGGTCGTCGCCACTCCTGCACAAGCCACCGAAGCAGACATCAGCCATCATAGGAGTAAACGCATCTGCCCAAACCGCTAAGATCCACCCACAGAATCGCCATTGTCGTCTTCCGCGCGTTCAGTCCTATTCTCGGGCTCGATTGACATCCGCATCCTCGTCTCGTCATTGCTGTTCTCATTACCGCAAGCGAGCATCGGTAGGGGGGGCTGTCGCGCTTCCAATTTCAACGGAGGTCCGCGCGCTCACGCGCGTAGAACAAGCCACAAGGGCACCACCATCAGCCCTAGCGGGAGGAAGGGGAGATAAGGCATCCAGGATGACGACCTGACGTATCTTCTGCGGCTGATAAGGGCCCCGGGCCTCGACCTCCCGCCCCTCTCTGCAGCACAAGCGCGTTATGGTGTTCTTCGCTCCGAGCGGGAGGTCCGCCCCCCAGTCGGAAGTCCCCCTAACCTGACCCGGATGTCCTGAACGATCTGGTTGTGATCTAACCGCGTCGAGCGCATCTCTTCGGACACCCAGGCCCCAGTCGGGCATCTTATGGTCCAACTGTTTTGACGGGGCACACTGGGCAACATCGGAGTCGCTACCCAGGTACTGCTGGCTCATGTCGAAGTAATTGCTGAATGAGGTTATCCTCCAACGTAATGAGACTTGAATTTGCCTCCATCGGCAGCGACGTTACGTTTGCCGCGCCAGCCCAGCACGCGATCCTGAATGCTGAACAGACATGCACGCGACCAACGCACGCGATCATCACTCTCGCGCGGCAGAGATCTGGATGCGCGCACCACGCGGCGACGCATCCGCGGCACCAGATCCAGGGCCAAACGGGCAGACCTTCACGCGTACAACACTGAACGCACGAATCGCATTATGCGCCGACCCAACAGAGTCGTCTGTTTTGAGAGGCCCCCCAATGCATTGCATGCCGTCTGAGGTCACAAATTCGCCATGACCAATGCGATTACATACGGTGCGGCACCGGCGGGGACCGGCGCAAGCCGCGCGAATGTCCTCTATACCTAGGGCGCGCGACTGCAGCGCAGGATGGCGGGGCTAGCAGCAGCCTGTCCTCTACATATACGAAGAACATGTTTGGGCCAAGTTTCCTCTGACCCTGGTCTAATTCCCCGCCCCCGCCTCCACCCTCCCATTGTCAAGCAGGAATGTCACCTGATCTGTCTCGTCGGCGCCGCCGTTCTGCCCCGCGTCGGAATGGCCGCGCAAGGCGACGAGATGTCCACTCGATGACTCCAGCGCTGGTACGATTCTCGTTGTCTCCGAGAACTGAATGCCGCTGCCCTCGCCACCAGGGAAGAACATATTCCGCGCCCCCCCCCCCCCCCCCCCCTTCCGCAAGAGAACGACGGCGCCCTTCTCATGCATGCACGTCCTCCCCCAGACTGCCGGCAATACAAGACCACCTGTGGGAAAACTTTGAAGGGCTCGGCATTCGACGTCGCCAGGCACATGGCATACTACCCATGTCATCACAACGAACTGATCCCTGACCAACACCGAGCACATTCTGCCAGCTCGCCCTGCTCGATAACGGAGTAGATCACCCATACTTGGCGAGCACGGGATTGAATTCGCAGCCATGGGCCAGGTCACCGACGAGGTTGGCACAAGACCCCGCGCCTGCCAACACTGGTGGGCGGCCGTCTGGGAGCATGTTTCTCGCGGTCGTCTTGGCGCGGACAGCTCGAGATGTCGCGCCCCCACGATGCCCCGAGGCGATTCGCGCAAACTCGCCCAGCGACAGGCGTGACAGGTCGGGGCCCTGAGCGGCGGCCCAGGCGCCCATCTGTTGTTGGGCACACATGAGGTCTTGACATTTTCCACCGTCAGAGCGCGCACTCGTGCGCGCGGCGTTGAGTACAGGTAGCGATGGTGGTGTTGGTGCTGCCGCAATCGTTGCTGGTCGCGCCGTTGTCGCAGCGCTGCGAATGATCCTGCAATATCTCCGATTGGTGCGTAGCCTGATTATGGGGGCAATGCCACCGCGCCTCCAGGTGCTCCCCAGTTCGGGCAATCAGGGGCATCGCCCCGCTCCGCGTCACCAACCCCCTACGCCAGCACCCCCCGTGAAACAGGCGACTACATTGCTGCCGTATCAAGTGCTACCCAGGGGGGGCGTGCGTCTTCCAGGCAGATCGAACAGACATAGCCGTTGCAATCGCATCGGGTGACTGGCATTGTCTGGCATGGTCCTTGGTCAACGGCCCACCGGGGCAAAATGCCCATGCGATACACTGCTCCAGCGTTCCTCATCCATCTGGCCTCTGCCTCGGCTTTTCCCTCGGCGGCGTTGCCATGGGTCTTCCAACTGCGACGTTCGACTCGCCCCCACCAGCTGAGTCACGTGGACGTTTTGAATATGGAGGG
>CAUYUJ010001825.1:518384-535884 GCA_963575745.1 Prorocentrum cordatum
TCCACGAGGGGTGTATTTCAGCCATTCGATATGGTTCGTCCTTGTTGCACGTTGGGGGTTCCGACCCAGCCTGCAGCTGCTTTGTTCGTTCTCGAACTCGCCGAAGCGATTGAAAAAAAAACTTCCCTCCTCTCCTCCACGCTCCCCTGCTCTGCCGCTTTTCCTCCTCCTTCTCCTCCCCCTCCTCCCTCCCTTGTGTTCCTCCTCTTCCGCTGGCGGAACTTTTTTTTTCTTTTTTTTCCTCCTCCCGCTTTCGGAGGCAGAGTTTTTTCCTTTTTTTCCCTGTGAAAACACAGTTTGTTCCTTATTTTTCCTTTTTTTCCTCTTTTTCGGTCTTTCCCCTGGGACGGCGGAGAAATTCGGAGGACCGAACGAGGCAGGGAAAAGAGGAAAAAAAGGAAAAATAAGGAAAAACCTGTGTTTTCACAGGGAAAAAAAGGAAAAAAACTCTGCCTCCGAGGGCGGGAGGAGGAAAAAAAGGAAAAAACTTTCCGCCTGCGGAAGAGGAGGAAAGGGAGATGGACGGAGGAGGAGGAGGAGGAGGAGGACGACGACGACGACGGGGAGGAGGAGGAGGAGGAGGACGACGAGGAGGAACAGGGAGAGACGGATTTGTCCTCTTTTTCCTCCTCCGGCCTTGGGGCGCGGAGATTGTTTCCTCTGTTTCCCTGTGAAAACATAGGTTTTTTCCTATTTTTCCTTTTTTCCCTCTTTTCCCTGCCTCGTTCGGGCCCTCCAGATTTTGCCGCCGCCCCAGGGGAAAGACCGAAAAAGAGGAAAAAAATTAAAAATAGGGAAAACCTGTGTTTTCACAGGAAAAAAGAAAAAAAAACATTGCCTCCGAGGGCGGGAGGAGGAAAAAAAGGAAAAAAACGTTCCGCCTGCGGAAGAGGAGGAAAACGAGGGAAGGAGGAGGAAGCTGAAAGGAGAAGGGAGGAGGAGGAGGAGGGAGAGGAGGAGGAAGCAACATGGGGATCTTGGGGGGGGGGTGCGACCATATATATATATATATGTATATATATATATATATATATATATATATATGTATGTATGTATGCGTGTATATATACACTCCCTGGGTGGCCTCGACACGTAAACACACATGGTTCAGCTCGGGACAACCATGTTAGATACCCCCCTGTGTGGCCTGGACACGTGAAAACGCGTGGCTTGAGCATGCACAGGCATGCATAGGCATGCATTGGCATGCATTGGCATGCTTTGGCATGCACTCGCATGCACTGGCATGCACTGGCATACATCGGTATTGGAATGTATTGGCGTGCATTGGCATGATTGGGCATGCATTGGAAGGCATTCGCATGATTTGGCATGCATTACCATGCTTGGACATGCATTGGCATGCGTTGGCATCCCATGACATGCATTGGCACGCCTTGGAATGCAATGGCACGCATTGGCCGCCGCCGTCGTCGTCGTCGCCGTCGTCGTCGTCGTCGCCACCGCCGTCGTCGTCGACGCCGTCGTCGCCGTCGTCGCCAGAATCATCATCATCACCACCACCATCATCAGAATCTTCATCCTGATCATTATCACCACGCCATAGTCATCATCACACTGTCATCAAGAGCATCGTCCTCCTCCTCACCATCATCAACATCATTATCGTCATCATCATCATCGAACTATCTTCATCATCACCATGACCGCCATCACGCGCTGGAAGCGAGACGTCAAACTCCGGCGCCTACACAAGTTTGCTCGTCGCCCCCCCAAGGCGATATCCCCGGGCCCACGCCGGGGCCCCCCTCCGGCGCCTTCCCCGCCACCCCCGGTACGCCCCCCGCGGCCCCGCTCCGCCGCCCCCCTGAGCCCCCTATTCGGCGCCTCCCCCGGCCCCTCCCACGCCCCACCTGGGACACACACACCAGAGATATCCCCAGGCCCGCGCCGGAGCCCCATCCGCGGCGCCCCCCCATGGGCTCTCTCTGGCGCCCCCCCGCCCCCTCAGGAGGCCCCCTCCGGCGCCCCCCCTCCCCGCCCCCCCCGGAGGGGGGAATGGGGAAAAAATGGAAAACCTCGGGGGGCCCAAAAAAAAAAAAAAAAAAAAAAAAAAAAAAAAAAAAAAAAAAAAAAAAAAAAAAACACGCCGAGGCGGAAAACAAAAAATGCCGCCGCGGGAAAACAAAAAAAAAAAAACATCGAGCCCCCCGCCCCAACCCCCCCCCAGGGAGGGGGGGGGCCTCGATGGGAAAACAAAAAGCCTCCGAGGGACACAAAAAAAAAACTCCCGTGCCCCCCCCGCCCCCCACCCCGTGGGGGGAATTTCCCCAGACCCCCTCGAAGCCCCCCCGAAGGGTATATATGGGGAAAAACCATCCCAACCACAAAAAAATAACCTCAGGGGGCCCCACTTAATCCGGCACTCACTGCAGTCCCTGCTGCGGCCCTTGGACACGCATTCGAAAATGCAAGCTTTTTGAAATGCTGGAGGGCCTCGAAGCTTCGTGAGAACGTTGGGGAAGCGGCCCCTCTCGGACGGCGAATGCCAAGCTACTTCACGCACATCTATCGGGCCATCGGTAGAGCTCCAAGATTTGAGTCGCCACTCTCGTCCGGCATGACCACTGACGACGCCGCGTCGGAGTAGCCAAGGAAGAGAACCCAACATCTCTTCGCCACGGGAACCCAATCCAAGAGCAATTATGCGGAATACCTCGCCCGCCTGGCCGTCGTCGGCGCCTGGGCCGCAAGTGCCGTCGCAGGTGCCCGCGACTCCAGGCGCCTCGTCTCCTGGGAAGAGATCAAACATTTCACCCCGAAGAATTGATTCCTCTGGGCCCTGGGCCCGACCCAGGGAGTGCGGTTTGCCCGAGCATCTCCTCGGCAGTGGCGTTCCGCTTCTCGGGGCCCTCACATGACCTTCTGCAGCTGGCCATGCGCTTCTTCGCCTCAGAAGCATGCGCTGGTCGAGAAGCGAACGCGGGATGCCAGCCAGATGTCAGAGGTTCACCTGACATGCAAGGTGCGCGGAAGGACTCGAATTTCCCCGTCAACTGCGCGATGCGCAAATCCTTTGCCGCTGCTAGGGCCCCCCCCGCTTTGGAACTGGTGCACTAAGCGGTGTTGGCCCCGGCTTCCTACTCTTGGCCATGACGATGCTCTGGGCGCGCTTTCCTGGGACGGTCTCGCGTTCCATCATATATCCTTCTTCGACCTGCTCCTCGCACGAGCTGACCGCATCGTCGCTGTCGGAGACTTCGGGAAAGTCTATAACCAGCGGCCTGTCTACTTGATTGCCCTCAGATCCCGATGCCCCCGCGGCGTCACCACGACCCACCCCGAAGCGCTCACCCACCTCTGGGACGTCGCAGAAGCCACTTGATTTGTCGACGATAATCTCTCCAACCATCTCACGACTGGAGGCTCGTGACCAAGACAAACTTTGTCGAACAAATTGAGATGGCGATGGAATGACAGAAGGCTTTCCACTTGGTCTCTCTTGGCTTCATCTTCTTGGAACTCCCGGTGGAAGCTGCCGATGCTGGGCGCGAGCCCGAGCCTGCGGGGGATCCAGCCTGGAAACTTCAGGTTGTTCCTGTCGGTCGCGTTCCCAAGATTCGACTGCGCGGCCAGCGCCTGGCCCCTCCCGCAACCCTAGTTTGCTGGGGCCCACAGGCGCGGCGGCGCGCCTAGCCGCTGGGCGCGCACACCAAAATTGGTACCAGCGCGCGCGTTGGACGCCGCCGCGGCGATAACCAACGCGGCGAGCGTGACCCGTTGCCTCTTCTTCCCCGTTAGGGAGCGGCTGCCCAAAGACTCAGTCGATCGGCATAATCTCGTCGGGAACGCCGTCGGTCGCGATCTCGCTCCGAAAGACAGTCGTCCACGGGGTTCCCACGAACGGTCTGACGGGTGCATTGTTCCCGTCTGGACAACAGCTGTCGCGGTAGCACCACGGTCGGGCATCTGCATCGGCCAGCCCGTCAAAATTTTCATCTTGTACATCGGCTCGACCCAGGTCTGTGGCGGCCCCAGCTCGTTCGCCTCTCGTGGAGCGCCCACGTCGGGCTCGATCGCTCCTGCGGTGGAAACCCTTGTCGCGGTGGTCGCGCAGGCCCGGGTACTCCTCCGAGTTTACGCGGGAACTGAAATGTCTCTTCTTCCAAGGGTCAGTTATGTTCAAGGCCCCCTACTGGTCTGCGTCGCCCACACCGACTGGGGAGTCTCGCGGAAGGTTCGACGCCAGGATTCCACGTTGAGAAGACGCTGATTCGGAGATCGGCAGAATGGACACATCGGCAGGGCGTCGCCGCCAACGAAGACGCAGCATGCAAGGCATACCCAGCCAGGGAATGCCCACCTGATGTGCTGCTTGTAGGCAGTTGGGTCAATATCAAACAATAATATTCTTCTCACACAAGATCATAGTCGCTGAGTGCCCTGGAAGCCGCATCGCCGTTGCCCGGGTGTGTTTCCAGAGCCGGGCATAGAGCCCGGGGCCTCGTGGCAACGGCCGAGGGCGCTCCACTCCAGTTGAAGCACAGTATCTAGGGAGTCCGAGTCGCACAGAGCGTCGACCCGCGAGGACTCAGAGGCTGGCGATGCTTCACTCAGGTTTACAGCGTTGGTCGCGATCAGATCTCACAATAATGAAGACGCCCTTGGGTCATCGAAACGGTCGTCGCCCCGTCGACTCTGGCGCAACCTGTGAAACCAGGGGCCCGTGCACCGCGGGCAAAACTCTCGAACATCTCGTTTTCAATGTTCACGTCGCTGTCTGGTGCGTCGTGCGCGAGTCCGACGGCACATTCTGCACCGGGGTCGTCGATGGGGGCCGCGCCTCGAGCCAGATGCAGAAGGGCGCCATGCATCTCAAACCTCGATGTCGTCGTCATCCCCATCGGTGCACCAGTCGGACGGGTCCACGATCGGGCCGCGGGAGTGGTCGAACACGTACTGGGCACGCAGATACCTTTTCACCCTTCAGGGTGTCAAATTTCCTATTTGATTGAGCTCAGGTAAGTTTGGCATCTGTCATCATCCACGTCTGCCACACTACGAAGCGCATGCAGTTCCACTGCGTCAACGCCCAGCTGCATCGGATAGCCGTTGGTCAGGCACGGCATGAATCGGCCCTCCAGCACTGCGCGCACGGGCGCTGTGCTGGCAGCCACGCATCCGCAAAAAGCAATACATCAGGCGCACGTGTGTCACGAGAAAAAGCCAGCCCAGATATGAGCAGTGCTGATGACGACGCGTCTGGGCATGGCACTGCGTCGTCGCCGACGTCAACGATCCCGCAGCGCGCGTCATGCGTACGTTCCGCTTCTAGGACTGCACGGCGAAGTAGTAGCGTTTCACCCCCCCTCGCCATTGCGTTCCAGGTCGCGCCGCCAAAGGCCAACATTTGATGGCATAGTCCTGGCCTCTCGCAGCGCTCCGTCACGTCGTGGAATATCACGCATGGGTGCTGGTCTCTTAGTGGCCCCTATGAAGTACGAAGGTTATATTGGCTGTACCCCACCAGGTCCAAGTACTCCGCGGCACCCGTGAGCAGTGCGTCTGGAGTTGGAGCACTCTCGCGCCCTGCCTGTCGCGGGCACTCTCGCACTGGGCGAGGCGTTGAGCCGCAGTTACGGCATTTCAAATTCTGGCCGCCCCTACCGGCGGGGTCTGGTCGTCGACCTCTACCTCTGCCAAATGAAAGCTGCTCGTTCACGGCCGCACTCCAACGGCCTTCGCCATAGCCACCAAAGACCAGCTCCCCATAAGCACCCTCGTTCAAGGCTGCACCATGCGGCTGGATACCCTGTCCTGCGAGACGCCGGAAACCTCCGCGGCCGCTTGTGCCCTTGCCCTGGCGAGTCCGCATGGTGAATCGGCGAGCTCGTCGCACTGGCTCGCGCATATAGCGCCGCCAGCAGCTATTGTGATACTGTTAAGAATTTCCCACCTGGCAAATACACTCTCAATCCTCTCATTGGTGTGGACGCACGAGTTCCAATCCATGTTGTAACCGGTAGTACAAGTAGAAAGGCACAGGATAGCATTGAAATTCCCGACCGCGGATGGCATCCGCACGGCAAACCTGCGCGTCAAGCTCTGGATGCCCCAGTGGAGCGCGACCGCCTGCTGGGATGGCGCCATACGTCCTGAATGGACGTCGGGACATGCATATGTCTCGCGGACCCACATGCGGCACTGCGCGTTCCACGCTGGGTCACACGAGGGACCCTTGGTTTGGTCTCCCGCACACCCGCCATCAGCACGCGGCCGTAGACCCTGCCGATGGCGATGGCCACGCGGCCGTAGATGGCCAGGTGAGCAAGGTTCGCGACTTGGCGCTCCTCAATCTCGGAGATGTGCCAGTCGTTCGCGTTCCCGCGCTCGCACGTTGTGGAAATAGCTGCGGGGGTGAAATCGTGGTAGTGACGGTCGATGCTCCTCGCGCGCTCGAAAACGAAGCTTTGGGGGACGGCGAGGTCGTCGCAGTGGCGGTTGAGATTCCTCGCGCGCTCGAAGACGAACTTGTCCAGGTAGAGGCTGGTGAAGGGAAGGCCTTTGGTGATGGTGTCGATGGCGGCGCACTGGCTGCGTAGTCGCAGATACCGGCGTACTGGAAGTCTGGGAGGGAGTCCACCATGCTCCTGTAGTCCTCCAAGAAACCTCCGCTGCGCTGGTAACGATCGTAGATGCCGTTGTATGTCATCACGCCGAGGTCGGAAGCGAAGGGGGTTTTCAAGTCGAAACGGGAGTTGCCATCGCGTGTTGTATAGGATATAAAAACTGAAAAGATGCGATGGCGGTGATAACAACGCGGAGAGGACAAAGGCCTGTTGTCCTCCTGGGCCGCCGCAAGTGGCAGGTCGCAGGCGGAGCCGACCTCGTAAGCACAGAGGGCGGCGCACCCTTGAGCCAAGGCGACGGCGGACGAACAACGCATTATATAAATGCCCTCATCAGGGCATCCCTTCAAAGTGGAGGCCCCCGAACAGCCTCCGAGGGGCTCCCTAAAGGCTTCCCGAGAGGACCCCGAGAGGCCCCCAAGAGGCATGTGGTCCACGGTCCACGACCCTAGCACGGCGGCGGCCCCTGTCGCTTGCAAGAGCAGAGGTTGGCCTGCCAGACGTATGAAGTCCCTCCGGCCCTCCCAAATGACTCCCCATGGGATCTCGGCCGATCCAGCCGGCCACGCGGAAGCACTCTTGAAAATCACTTCCCAGCACAATTCCCGTCTAAAATGGCTCCAGGCAGGCCTCCAAGACGGCCAACTTGGTCCAAGATGGTTTGCAAGACGGTCCCTAGACACCTCCATGACGGCCAAGATTGCCCCAAGCGACCCCAAGATGTCACCAACAGCGCCCAAGATAAATCCAAGACGGCCCAAAATACCCTCCAGACGGCCCAACAGGCTCCCAAGACGCCTCAAGAACGCCCCAAGAGAACCTCCAGAGGTCAAAATTATGGATGTTACACTAAATTGTCACATGGTGTTCGCGTTCTCGCCCTGTCGGGGGTCCGACAGCCGACGACGGCCCCCGAGGCATCAAAGATAGCCCTGAGACGGCCCAAGAGGCCCTCCAGAGGATCCCAAGAACGGACCACGAGTGCCCCAAGACGGCCAAAGTGGCCCCCAAGATGGCCCGAAGAAGGAATCAAGACAACCGCACACCTAAAAATTGCATGGTCAATCCTTGGCAGTGTATTACACCACGTGCGTGCTAAATGATTGCCGGAAGATGAGCAATGCTCACAGAAAGCCTGACGAATGCGTCCTATGTGCTGCATGTGTACCGAATGCGTCAATCGTGATTCCGACATGAGGTGTACGCTTGAACCCAAACCATAAATACTCGTCTACTTGCACACTCTACACATAGAGGAAAAAGAACTATGCACATACACCGGTTCTGGCCAGGCCCATCCTGAGCCCAGGATCGGTGCATACGCCCTCCGACCTTGGCCAGGAAGGCATATGCACCGATCCTGGGGCCAAGGATGGGCCTAGCCAGGACCGGTGCATGTGCATAGTTCTCTTCGCCCGAACACAAGTTCCCAATAACAAGCTGGGACAATCCCAGGCACGCGCCTTGATTCTCGTAGAGGATCTCGTCCTCGGCCTGCCCCTGCTCCAGCTCCTTCTTGATGAAGAAGTAATGCTGCAGTTGTCCTGTAATTCTGAAGCTGGCGCCATTGTAGAAATTCAAGGTCTGCCACGTCTCCTCGGGACGGTCGAACACTTTCTGATAGAACCCATGAGCTCCGTTGACAATGCATCCGGGACTTTGCTGTGCCCGTGCTCTCATGGTATCTGCAAACTCCACCCTCCACTGTCAAGGCCCGAAGATCCTGGAAACTGTCACAAGGGAACGGGCAGCCAGTACCACGAGAGGCCGAGTGGTGGAAGGTAGAAATGAATGGGTAACGGCTCCAAGGGTTAGCGATACCTGGAGATGGGGGTTTGAGCCAAGTCCCGGGCGTATCCGACTTCAGCGCAACACCGAGACGGACGCCGGTCTTCTTGTACTGCACGCCCCACATGGTGGCTAAACGTTGCTCGATTGGACCCTGACTGGCGGGATGACTGAAGTCGTCCGACAAATCGCTGAGGTGCCTCGCTGCCTGTCTGGCTGGCCCAGTCTCCGCATCGCGCGCCGTGGTTCGCAAACATCAGGTCTTGGCGAACACTGTGGTCACAAAAAAAACGTGTCAGATCCCGCAAGAAAGAATCCAACGAGAACCCAAAACATGAAACACAGACCGCTTACGCTCCTATCTCCAAAGATCTTCGGACCCAATTCACCCCCCATGAACAAGGGGGGCCCTGAGGCAAGTCCCGAAGAAACCTTCCCAGAAGTCGGCATCCGATGCAGGCTCCCGAAGGGCGGCCATCCAGGCTGGCGAGAACGATTGGATAGGCATGATGTTCAGTGACAGCAGCAGCGCTTCAGCCGAAGCACAACACAGCAAAACGACGACGGCCTGTTCAGAACATCTTTGCCCTTGCACTCTGAGGTGGGCACGACGCATCCTCAAACAGACAAGTATTGAGCCAGAACCCTGCACAGGGACCCTAGACGGCAACGCAGCCACACAAATCAGGATGGCTCAAAGGTGCAGTGCAAGAGCACATCAAGGAGCTCACCAAGGGACAACTGACATCAGTGGGACCACCGGGAAGTCCGAGGCACCCGGCGTCCATGAAAAAACCACAGGTCGCGCCCATGAGTTGCGCCTGGGGATGCGAAGGTTCTGCATGGCCATAGGTTGCGCTCATAGACTGCGCCGTAGGTTACGCCCACGGGTTGCGCCGGGGGGGAACGAGGATTTCTTACACGCGTCGCTCTTACAATCGTACGCATGGACTCTCATAATCGATCACGTTGGAACCACCATTGCATTGTCAAAAACCGAAGGGCCACCTTGCCAATGAAGCACAGGGATGATGACGAGAAGCACGGGGATGAGAAGGAAGCG
Source organism: Prorocentrum cordatum (assembly GCA_963575745.1). Taxonomy (NCBI): domain Eukaryota; class Dinophyceae; order Prorocentrales; family Prorocentraceae; genus Prorocentrum; species Prorocentrum cordatum. The sequence continues at coordinate 527,826 of CAUYUJ010001825.1, forward strand.
GAGCGGGAAAAGTGAGATGGGAGTAGGAAGGCGGAGAAAGAGGAGGAGAGGAGGAGGAAGAGAAAAGAGAAGGAAAGTACCGTCCACGCTGCCTATGACTCCCACTTCCTGCTCGAGCGTGTCTGCGAACACCCGCTCCGATGACAAACACCAAAACAAAACCTACAAGGACGAAGCAAAAGAGCAGGTGAAGAAGATGATGACCGGAGGGAAGACAATTGTCTGTTCTCACCGCCTGGCCTCGGGAGCGTCGTTGTCGCCATGGTTACGCAATTTTACTTGATAGTCTCGCCGTCCCTGGAGATCAATCATTTGGACAAAAAAGACTGGGCATGAAGGAAGGAAGAGGTGGTAGAAAGGTGTGCGCCGAAAAAGTAACAAGACCAACCTCGCTTATGCAACACACACACACACACGCACACAAACACAAACACAAACACACACACACACACACACTCTCACACACACACACACACACACACACACACACACACACACACACACGCACACGCACACGCACACACACACACACACACACAACCACACAACCACACAACCACACACACACACACTTTTTGTTTCGTAAGCGGCGAGGCGGCGAAATCTGCACCAGCGCAACAGCTAGGTAGGGGCACTAACTCGCAACTTGGCCAGCGTGCAAGGAGGGAGGAGGGAGGCCGACGAGGAAGGAGGGACGCTCAAACACCGAGGAACTCGACGATGAGCAGCCGGCGGGCGGCAGCAGCCAGGCGCGCCGGGCCAGGGCGCGGTGGGCGACCGTGGCGAACCACGTGGGCAAGGTTAGCGTGGAGTGGCAGCCAGCCAGAGGCTGGGGGAGCACAGGTGACACCGCTTGCGTCGAACCGCGGCGTCACGAGGAGAACGCACGGCACTGAGCCGCACGGGGGCGGGAGCAGTGAAAAGCGGGCAGCGGAAGGCAGCGTGACCGCCTGAGGCCAGGTGGCCGAAGATAGGGCGACGAGATCTATGCATATCCACTGCTCCTGGCCAGGCCAATCCTGGGCCCAGGAGCGGTGTATACGCCCTCCTGGCCTGGCCAGAGAGGCATATACACAGCTCCTGGGCCCAGGATGGGCCTGGCCAGGAGCAGTGGATATGCATAGATCTCGTCGCCCTACGAAGAGCGGGGAGGGGCGGGAGGCGAGAGAGCGTCCCAGGCGCCCGCAAGCTGCACGCGCCAGCGGCGTGGAAGAGACGAGGGGCACCGGGAAGCGGCGGCGCGACCGGGGACCGCTCGGAGGGAGGGGACCGGTGGCCGCCCGGAGCAACCAGGGGCTACAGGGCAGAGGAGGAGGTGCCGAAGGCGGCGGGCACAGCGTCCCAGTAGCCCGCAGGAGCGGGGCAAAACAGCACACACACACACACAGACAGACACACTTGACAACGATGGAACGGGATGTCGTCGAACTGCCAGCTCCCTGCATGTCCCTCCCCCACTTCCGCGCTCTTCTACAGACCCCACGGGTGAAAGAGTATGTACATGGAGGTACGTCTTCGCGTCAACATAAGGGGATCTTCGTTGGCCAGTGCCTCATGTATTGACCACTGGCCCCCTCCAACGTGCACTCGGCACCCTACCCATCCTGACTTTCGGATCGGCCGCCCCTTGGACACAGGGGTTCCACGACACATGGGGTTCGTCTTGATGGCGGTCGCCCCCAGGCTACATGGCACAAGGTCGTCGAATGCGATACTGCTGCCTGGTGGAACGGGATGTCGTCGAACTTGCGGCTCCCTCCCTCCCTCCCACCGCCGTCCCGGCCCCCCTCAAGTTCCCACCCGAAGGTTCGTGAATGATTCGCGGCGCGCCAAATTCTTTCCTGCGCGCCAACAACGTGTCAAAATCGACGGGCTGGCATTGCCCAAGCGGCCATCCTTTCAGACGAGCGCCCGCCCTGGGCGCCCAGACCGTTGCGTGGCCCTCGGATCTCACGAACGTTTCCCGTGGCAAGGCCTGGCACCCCCCAACCTCCGCAAAGGCAACGCTTCCCGGCGCGCCAACAACGGGCCACAACCGACGGGATGGCATTGCCCAAGCGGCCATCCACTCAGACGAGCGCCAGCCCTGGGCGTCCAGACCGTCACGGGGCCCTCGGATCTGACGAACGCTTCCCTTCGCGAGGCCTGCCCCTCCCCAACCACCGCAAAGGCCTTGGCAGCCAAGCCGAAAAACAACGGAGGAGGGGGAGGAGGAGAGAGAGGGGGGGGAAGGAGGAAGCCGAAAGCGCGAAGGGAATCGACGTCTGGAGCACCCCACCCCCCGCGGCTGGGCCCCAACTGGCCAGGCGAAGGGAAAGAGGGCGTCTGCCCCAGATTCGGAACTCCCGACAGGCGCGGGCTGACCCCCCACCCTCGCCCGCCACCTCGTCCTCCGATCGGTTCACACCCCACCTCCACCCTCCTTCACCCCCGCCGCCCGTCTCAAGCTCCTGCCCTCTCCGAGCGACAAACATGGACGCCCGGTCTGCCGGGAGACCCGCCCTCGAGAGGCCCAAGCGCGCCCAGGCCGGACTCTCGGCCAGCGCCAGTGCTCGACCACCCCGCCCCTAGGCGCCATAAACGCTGCGCTCAGATGCGCCCTGTATCCCCTTGAATTCCCGACGAAACAGTGCATCCGTTCCTCCCCTCTCCCCCCTAACACCGCCCGCCGCTCATCCCAACCTTTTCCTCTGCCGGTTTCCGGGTTCCTCGGCGCTTCTTTCCCCGGCGCCAGCTGCGCGAAGTCGATCTGCAATAGGCTTGACAAGCAAACCCCGATTGAACGCTTTTTTATGCCGTCGCGAAGAACAAGTGGACCCAGCCAGGTAAAGGGTAGAGGGTAAAGGGTAAAGGGTAGAGGGTGCAGGGTAGAGGCAAATAAAATTATGGAAAAGTTGTCCTCCTCAGCGTTACCGTCGTAGTGGTAGCAAAGTAAAGTCATGGCAAAGTCTTCTGGTGGCTATATACATGCAAACGCGGCGGCAACTCAATGGCGGACAACTGCGGCCACCTGGCTGCGGCTCCGTCCCTCTGACACCCGCCCAGCCACAGGTGGAGGAGGGGCGAGAAGGGGAGAGAAAGGAGAAGAGCGGAGGAGAGAGAAGAGATGCAAAGCAGATACGGCAATCTAAGCGGTTGCCGCTCCATCCAACAAAAATGCGGCGCAGGCGGGTACTAAGCACATGCAAATGAGGAAGTGCCTCCGCAATGCTCGCACGGAGTGGGCGGACAGACGCGCGCTGACAGCTAGACGGTCGTCTAGCTTCGGCCCAGGAGCCTTCCAAAGGGCACGCGCGTTTCACGAGTAACCGAATGACCGGAGGAAGCAAAACTGGGGAGGGGGGGGGCGTAACCCAATGATGTAGCTGATGTCTCCCCGGTCACTGCGCGGCTTCTAACTCTAACCGACGCAACATCCCGCTATCGTGGACCCCTCGGCCAACTCGATGGTAAGATCCCCTAACACTCTAAGGTATGTTTGTCCCGACCGCTCGGAAGGCGGCGACCACATCACTTCTACTGTGGCCAAGCGCAATGTACACAAGAGCTCACTGCACTACATCCCTCCTGGCCCTGGGAACGGGGTAGCTGAGTCGAACAGCCTGGTGTATCATACTTAGAAGCCCTGCTAGCTTAACCGCCCCACTGCCACCCGACGCCCCGCTCAAGTATCTGCAACGATGGCGCGGCGGGAAAGCAAGCCGCCATCTCCGACCAACGTGCCCGAAAACCCTTCGACCGGGCACTGCGCTTCTACTCCTAGTCCGACGAAGTTGGAGACGGCAGTAAAGGCTTAGAAAGTCAAGGATTCGGTGAAAGATGTCGTGGAAGATCTGGTATAGGGGAAAGCGGCCGCCGCTGGCGGTTCTTCGGCATTCGCGGGTTTTGCGAATAGAACGCCTGCCCCTTCGCAAACGACGAGGCACACACACACACACACACACACTTGACAAGGATGAAACGGGGTGTCGTCGAACTGCCAGCTCCCTGCATGTCCCTCCCCCCCTTTCCGCGCTCTCCTACAGGCCATACGGGCGAAAAATGTTTACATGGAGGTACGTTTTCACGTCAACCTATGGGGGTCTTCGTTGGCCAGTGCCCCATATGTTGACTACTGGCCCCCTCCAACGTACACTCGGCACCCCCAAAAGTGACTATCGGATCGGCCGCCCATTGGACACAGGGGCTCCACGGCACGCACTTTTTTGGAGTCGCAGCGCCGCGCGCGGCGACGGGGCGTAGAAAGTCAAGTCCAAGCGGCGGAACGCGCGCGACAACGCCCAGCCGAGCTTTCAGGACCCGCTTACGGTCCCGCAGCGCCCAGCGGCAGTCATAACCATCCGGGCCTGGATGGGGGGGGAGGGGGGGGGGCAATGAGCGGACGAAATTACGATGTAGGTGGGAGGTGGCATGAGGCAACCAGAACTGGAAGGCCGGGAGAACGAGTAGCCGCGCGTGGACCGACAAGGGAGTGCGTCAAGGCGCGACGGCGAGGGGGCTGGGGCGGGGGGTGGGAAGGGGGGGGTGGAGAGAGGCGCCCATGGGTCTTGGAGGACACGGCAAGGGGGGAGAAGCGGAGGCAGACAGAAGGCGGAGAGCGGCACTGTGGTCCAGGAATCGCGGGGGCTCGGGGGCGGGGCCGCAGCGGTAGCACTGGGGCCGCAGCGGGGGGAGGCCCTGGTGTGCAGGGGCCGAAGAATTCGCATCTTCCCCCGCAGGAGGGTGTGCTTCGGCCATGGGCCCTGCTGGGCTCTCGGGAGGATGCTAGATTCTCGCCCCGCCGTGAAAGATGGGGTCCAGAACTGGAAAAACAGAATCCCGTTCACCACCACCTCATGTCCCAACCGTTCCTGTAGGGGCAGGGGCCACGGGTGGGTTCTCCCAGGAAGCCCCGGCAGGTTGAAGTAGCGCTCTGCGCGCCAGTGGTCGCGGCGTTCGGGGGACCAGGGCGCATCACTCACAGCCTTTGTGGGCGGTGGGCTTGCGCTGGGATCACCCACCGTGGTAGGTAGCGCTGGCGCCGAAACGGAGGTCACCAGCGCCTACACGCGGAATGTTGGTGGTTGGCGCGGAAACAGGGCCGTTTCCTCGGGGCAGGTCCCTCCGCGGCGGGGGAACCGCACTCCGCGGGAGGGCCCCGAGGGGAAAAGGCGACAGCCAGCAGGCCGAAGCCAAGGGAAGCGAAGAAATCCTCGAGCTCGTCAGCAGAGTAGGCGCGCGGCGACGGGTACGTGGCGCCCGCGATGGTCACCCCCGCAGCCCCGCCCACGTGCGCCATTCGACAGCATAAAAAAGGTCCCCAGGGGTGGTGCAAGGGCAGTGGACCACGACCTTGTCGGCTGGGCCCAGCGGAGGGAGCGATGGCGGTGCCTGTTCGACCGGTGGCTGGATTGATCCCCGAACCTGCACCTGGGGCTACCCCGGATCAGCCCCCAGGAGCGAAGGACGAAGGCGGCTGTGGTGGTGGTGGCAGAGGGAACAGGGGCGGCGTCGGGACCGTGGCGGAGGTGCGGTGGTCGGGATGGGCCCGACGGCAGCTCGCGAACTGGTTCGTCGGTCTCCAGCCGAAGGATGGGGCGCGAGGGGGGCTGCAGGAGCCGTCACCCATGGGGTCAGCGGGGCGCGAAAGGTCGGCGGCGTGCGCGCGGCGGGGCGGAGGAGCCGCAGAGTGAACACCCTCCGTGTCCTTGGCGCTGGGCTGGCCACGGGCGCCGATGACGCTGGGGTCGCGACCAGCCCAGGCGCTCCCCCGTGTCAGGACGGCCTCGTCAGGAGTCGTGGCAGCGGAACGGCCTGGCCAGAAACCAGGGCGCCGAGCGGCCCCAAGTGAACCCACCGGGGTGGGGAAGCGATTGGAGACGGGTGGCGAAGCGCCGGAAGACCTGCCACGGGACGCGGTCGCCGGAGACACCTTGCCCTGGAAGCGGCGGCAGGGACCCGAGACCCCCAATGAGGGGACCTGGACTGCTTCCCGGTGCCGAAAAGCTCCGACACGAGGGCCCTTCTCTCTTCGTGGTCCTTTTGGCGCCAGATCTGAAGCCGCCCTTCGTCATGCACACGGGACACGGCGTGCAGCAGGTGTGGCTCCATCAAGTTGGGGTCATTGCGCATGAAAGGTTTCCCGCACGGCGCAACGTGGGAAGCGAGGTCCTTACACACGCATGGGATCCCCGGGGAGCCCCTGATGTCGTTATCGCGCCAGACGAGGGCGGCGGACGCACTGGCGGAGCGCGCGCCGTAGCCACGAGGCAACCCCGTGGCGGGGACGCGATTAGCAGGGTTGCCGCAGGAGCCGCATGCGCGCACCAGGAAGTTGCGGAGGAGCGTCGAAGACTGGCTTTAGGAGTCAGCGGATGTAGTGTTGCTTCGACAGAGAATGCACAAGAGGTTACGTACCTTTTCAAAAGCCTAGCTGCACCAACCCGGCTGGCAGGGACGGTGATGCACGGAGCAACGTCTGCGTTTCATACGGAAGCGTCGGCATTAAAGCGGGCCCTCACACATTGTCCAGTCTTTAGTTGAGTCAGGTATGCATCCAGTGGCAGCAGCGGTATCCGGCCCTATGGGTCCGCGCGAGAAGCCGTGCACGGCTGCCTTTCTACAGGCGCCACATGTGGGGAACACCATGGTGTGCCCTTACCGAAAGAAAGAAGAGGGTCAGATCGACTTGGGAGAGATCTGCGATGGGGACGTCGGCAAAGTGGGCGAGTGGCAAGTAGGAAGGCACCAACTATACACCAACACCGATCCTGGCCCAGAATCACCCTGGGCCCAGGATCGGTGTATACGCCCTCCTGCCCTGCGCAAGAAGGCACATACACCGATCCTGGGCCCAGGGTGATCCTGGGCCAGGATCGGTGTTGGTGTATAGTTGGTGCCCTCCGAGCAAGCGCATGGGGGGCGCGGGGTCGGGCGGAGGTTTTCCTGCACCGTCGGGGGCCGCGCCCTGGGCGGCTCGGCTGTCCACGGTGGACGCAGGGCGAGGGGCCGAGCGGGAGCGCGCTGGGGAGCACGGCACGTGGGCCACACCGGCAGTCCGGGGCCTGTCCGCGAGCATCGCTGGGAACGGGCCCTCGCCCCTGTCGCCCCGTGATCTGGAGCCGGGGACCTTCAGATCTTCAGTCTGACGCTCTCCCAGCTGAGCTATCGCGGCTAGTGATAGGGATGCATCCGCGGGGCTTCAGCCAGGTGTGCGTATGCTGCCCCATGTCGAGCGCCTGCGCATCTTCGGGCCCAGCCCAAGTAGCCCCCCCTGCGGGTGTGGTCAGCCTGGGACCTGCTACGGGCGCGCAAGGCGACCAGGGCGGCGGAAGGGGGAGGCAGGATGCCCCACGCGGTGACAAATCGTGGCAAGATGAGCACCAGTGGCTCTGCATCCGCGGCGTGCACTTCGTCGGCGAACCCCACGCTGGTGTCCCCAGCGGGCCTGTCCCCGAGTGGGCCCCGAATGAGGAGCCTCCAAACAAAGTGCTTAAGGCGTTGCTCAGAACCCCCCCTACGGGAGACAAGGCGCTTCCTGACGGTCGCATCGGCCAGCCTGCGAAGCTCGTCGTCGGAAAATTCGGCAAAGTTGGGCGGGGCAAGGAAACCCTCGGGCGGGCCAGAGGCGGGAGCCCTTGAATGAAGCCTGATGGTTGGGGTCGCGGTCCCAGCTTTCGGGGAGGCTTTCGCGCCTGAGGAGCGGGCAACCGACGGTGATCCAGCATTCCACGATAAACTTCCGGCGATCGCGCACGGGCGCGGCATCCCTGGGGACAGCGACTGGGGTGCGAGACCGCGCCCGAAACCCAGCGGCGGAAGGCGACGGGGGGAGGCTCAGCAAGGTGAGTTTGCAGGGCGGTCAGAACTTGCAGGCGACTGGCCTGCGGGCGTCAAGTGGGGGCCAACAGGAGGAGGAGGAGGAGGAGGAGGAGGAGGAGGAGGAGGAGGAGGAGGAGGAGGAGGAGGTGGAGGAGGAGGGGGAGGAGGAGGAGGAGCAGGAGGAGGGGCGATGGCCCGCGCCACGATGGGGGCCTGGGGTGCCCCCGCCCGAGCCGCCGCCGCCGCCCCCGCGGGCAAC